>JAOTRN010000043.1:7560166-7573497 GCA_028566695.1 Bagroides melapterus | reverse complement strand
GTGTGTGTGTGTGTGTGTGTGTGTGTGTGTGTGTGTGTGTGTGTGTGTGTGTGTGTGTGTGTGTGTGTGTGAAATAATGTGAGAAGGAGAGTGATTGGGGACAGGTAGATGTAGCGGTAATGAGGTGTTTAGTGGGTTAGAGTCAGTCTGGGGTGTTTAGTCCAGTGTGACCATGTTTGTAGGAGTGTTTGTAGGTGTGTTGTTAGGAAGTAGACCTCACTGACTGAGAGGACCTGACAGAAAACATGTTATTCCAAGTAAAACCTTACGTTATTACCAGAACAAAACCTTGTTATTTTTGAAATAGCATATTCCTAGAAGGAAATACATGTAATTACGAGTTACGGGCATAATGTCAGCGCTCGGGCTCCTGTACAGCCTTCGTCATAGACAATCCCTGTAACTCCATGAGGATCTAAAGGTTTTAACAGGAGCCATGCAGCATTTTGCATAACAACATATCCAGCCAGCTCTCAGAATGGATTTAACAGCTTTTATGGATGCCAATGGAGTTGCAGGAAGGTTTGATTTTGGCAGATTAGATCTGCTATACTGCTGCTGCTGCCGCTGAGCACGTACAAAGACCTGCTCAGACGTGGAGATAAGAGATCCATGCTGCTGCTGCGAAGGTTACAGTAGCAGATATTTGTGATGTTGCTGGGGAGGAGGGAGATAGAATTAGATAGAATTAAGCTAGCATGTTAGTCAGGATAACAAAGGGTTACTTTTATATGATATTTCCCATAATAGCGTGGCATTTTGTCTGAGTATATATCTGGAGAAATAATGTGACTTTTTTTCTCATAATAATGCGATCTTTTTCTCATAACGATGTAATATTTTCATGTAATAACGTGACGCGTTTCTTGTAATAATGATTTTCCTCTTGCAATGTTATTGTTCTCATTCTAACGAGATATTTTGACATAATGAAGTCATCTTGATTGGATTCCCATACTTCACGCGTAACAGCACCGAGCTTGCTTTGAATAGTTCTTTTCATTTTTTTTTTAAATAAAACTTTATAAGAAGGGTTGCGTCGGTTGCTACCTGATATTTTATACTCATCCGGAATATTAAGTTTTGGTTTTGTCACTGTTTAGAAATTTGTTTTCCAAACTCTCTTAGGTGCCTGGGTTAATCTTCTGAACGTTTCAATCACGCAAATTGTTACACAAGTCTGAGTAAGATTCCACGACGATCCTGACAACAAATATTACATCGGATTTCATTTCCATATGAACCGTCAAGCTGCACGGCTGGATTTGAGCATGATTGGGAGAACGAGGCTGAACCTGATCCCTGCAAACCCCCCAAATCGTTATCCCTCCTCTGCCAACAACACAGTTGGCTTTAGGAATTGTGCCAAGTGATAATCTCCAAGCATCCACCAAAGTAAGACTTTTCTGTCAGTTTGGATGATACATTACTTAAGAGAATGAGCTTTACAGCACTTTAGACATGCCTTGGCACTGTGCAAGCTGATTGCTGTGTGTGCTATTTAACAGCTGTGTCAGGAAAACACACATTGGATTAGGAGGAGTTTCTGGATACCATTGGATAACTAGTTGTTGTTGTTTTTTTTAATAGTACTGAGTAGTCAGGAATTGTGATCGGCTCCGAAGGTGTCGATTTGGTTATGGACATGTCGCTACCAATATCCAGGAAACACTGAACTGTTCCTAGCAAAAATTCCACCAAATAACACATTTATATTTATATATAACCACTGATGACCATGTGACTTGTGTTTTTTTTTTTTTTTTTGCTTATTACTTATTTTATTTAAAATTTATTTATCCAAGAATCAGTTAAATGAGATTAAACATTTTTCAGTAAAATAGCGCAGTTTGTGGCACACAAAAGGTTAACAGCTCTCGTTCTCTGCAACGAGTCTCCGCCTCTCTAACCCACGTCACTTTATGATTGGCTTTGTATTTTTTTTTGCTAACGTGTAACGTAGACTGCAGCTATCAGTTGTATGAAGAGCCAAAGCTCTGTGTCAAGACTTCGGTAAGGACGGTAAGGACGTGTCACTACCGATATCCAGGGAACGCTGAATATTATTTATTTTAAACTCACGCCCTTGATCGGCTCATAAATGGTTTATACATTTATACTACATCATAATTACGTTTTTAAATCTGAGTGACCAGAAGGTGTTAAAATACATTCTATAACCACATTGTTGATAATATTGAGTGTGTAGTAACTCACTCACATTGATTTGTATTGTAGACTAGTCGTATTGTGGATATGGGGATGTTGTAGCTTGGTGGTTAAGGTGTCGGACTAACAATATGGGAGGATACCAGTTTGAATCCCAGGTAGGGGTGCCGCTAAGTGGGGGAAAGTTAGGACGAGTCTAAGGGCCCATGCACTTTGGGGGCCCTCAGAAATCTGATTTATTGATGTAGATTGGGTGTGGTAGGGGCCCCAATCTCATGTTCTTTCATAGGGCCCAAAATTGCTAGCGGCGCCCCTGATCCCAGGACCACCAAGATGCTGTTGCTGGATCCTGAGCAAGACTTTGACCACTTAATTAGAAGAAATGAGATAAAACATGTATAAGGGTGACAAATGCTATGAATGTATTATTAACAGTTCATATAAAAGTATAAAAGTGCTTTAAGAATTTGTACTATTTCAGTTTTTACCTAGCCTACAAGGGGCAGTATGTTCACCGAAAATGTATTTAAAAATATTTATTTTGTTTACTCAGATGTTCATATCTTCAGAGGGAACAGTGATATCAAACCTTGTCCTGCTCTCTGTGACGCCCCAAGGGCTTGTTTATAAGCGTCTTACCTTCAAACACTACAGTTCTGTGTAAGGTTATCCCGACTCACGCTGAAAGCCAGCAGCATCCTGACTTCATTTATATCAAACTTGTATCAAAATAATTTATTTGTTTATACTGAATGAAAATGTTCCCGAAGTCACTTTCCAGCAGAATGGAACATCATTGTACTGGTAAAAAAAAAAAAAAAAATTGTTAATGAAGAGAAATATATTGTTGTCGATATGGTGAAGGTTTCAGGAAATGTTTATTTAACGTTTATGGGAGAAGTCCCTGGTGTCAGCACTTTGTAACTGTCATTAAGTTTTCTGACACGGGGAAACTTTTTCAGAAGAGAGGAGTTAGGAGCTAGTGTGAATCCTGACACCGCCACAGCCATCTGCGAGAGGAAAATTGGCCGTTCTGTCTGGGTAGGAGAGATGGCACATTCTCACTCGCCAATTGCTGGTGTCTATAAACTCATGCATGCAGAAGAGGGCAGATATAGCGCTTTCCTCTCAGTGTGGTACGCTTCCCGGTTCAAAAAAAGATGCAGTTGGCTGGCTTGACGTGTCACAGAGGACACACGTGATCACACCACCCTCTCCAGCTGGCAGATGTCGTGCGATAGAGGTACTGTAGAGCTGGCTAGTGGAGAAAATGTGGAACCGACCATGAAGGTGTAGAGAGAATGTAATTAGAACCTTATTTACCCTTGCACACAAGACAGGAAACGATGAACAGATTGCAGGATTAATATGTGATACGATTTTTATTTCCACAAGTCTTCTCGTGATGGAGACGCTACGTGCACAAGCGGCTATAATAAAAACACGTCGAGTACAGCTTTGTGTCTTTCTAACAAGAGAGCTTGTTATGTTATCAGTTGATGTCTCTGACTGTCAGAATTTTTTTTTTCTCTGGTCAGCTAATACTGTTTTCTATATAGTATTACTACCGTAGCTCACCTAGATTAGGCTCACTCCTCTGTGGTTCCCGAGCGCTCGTGTGATGGAGTTCATTCGCTGGTTAACATTCTGCGAGACTCGTTCGGGAGCCTCTGTAAATCCATAGCTTTCCATTTTTCATCATTGCTTTCTGGACCTCTGCCACACACCTTTTTTTCTGACGTCTATGTGGGTAATTGCATATTGTGATCAAAATGAATTTTAAACATGAAAAATGTTAAATATATTAGAGGCATAAGAGTGCTTTTAGATCAGAGACACAGTGTGTTTGGTTTGGGGTAGCTGGGTGAGGACGTTCTTACAATTCATTTATACTTATCATTCCTGTTAAATAATAATAATAATAATAATAATAATAATAATAATAATAATCAGATTTTTACATTTGCTCCACACCTCCAGGGTTGGGGCTCAGTTCCTGCCTCCACACTGTTTGTGGTGTTTGCATGTTCTCTGTGTGCCTCAGCGGTTTCCTCTATGTATAGTGCAGTGTGTGTGTGTGTGTGTGTGTGTGTGTTTGTGTGTATGTGTGTGTGTGTGTGTGATTGTGCCCTGTGATAGACTGGCATCCTTCCAGGGTTTACCCTGCCTTGTGCCTCGACTCTCCTGGGATAGACTCCAGGTTCCCCGCCCTGTAGCTTAAGCGGTATAGAGGAAGTACGGATGAAGAACAAGAAGAAGAAGAATAGAATTTTCTAAGGATATTTTATTTACTTTAAATGAAGTAAAGCTGTTTTTTAACCCTTTGTGATGAGAGAGACAACATATTTATGCATGTCCGTGGTTACTTTGTGTGCCAGCTCACATAAACATGTATATGGTATGTACATATAACAGCTAGACATGTTTACTGTGGTAAAAATGTGTGAATTAATCAAACAAACAAAGAAAAAATACCTTCTCTAAAACCTTTCTCAATCTCCTCCATTTCCCCGTCTCCGTCTGTTATTTTTGTCTGGGTGGATCATTGCTCTGTGATGTTATTTTCTTCGATGAGGTCAGAGGCAGAAACAGAGGCTGCAGCTGCAGCAGCGTTGATTGTTTTTACTTCAATTTTGCTATGGCTGATTGAATTGATTGCTTTTGTTGACACACTTGTTAATTGTCATGCACGCAGCACTTAATTGAAACTAGAAATAGAACTTTTTGTGTCACCCTTTCATTTTCCTCTCCTCTCCATCTCACTAACAAAAAAAAAAAAGCCCTTTCTTTGTACACTTTGATGCCCTTCTGTTTCACCCCTTTAAAGTACCCCTCCATTTTCATCCTCCATCTACTCAGTGCTCCATTTGTCCATTTCTTTAACTCGTATTGATTAAAGTCCTTTTCAGCATTCAGCCAACGCCATTGTCACCAAATGAAACAAACTCTTCAGGCATCAGGCCCAGTTCTATTTATTTCCTTTTATTTATTTATCCTGACGAGACTGCTAAGTGCCTCTCTATCAAACTGTATGCCATTATTACCACCAGCAAATTATGCAGTTGTGGCCCAAATTGCTGAAAGCCAGCATAAACAAGCCATTAGCAGAAGACAGGCATGGCGAATGGGTATGTTGTTAAGCGGATGATTCTGATTAAATATGTAAAAGGGTTGTTTCATGTCCAACACCTCATCTTACCCCCCTGTAACTACCCGCCACCCCACCCACCCCACCGTGGCTTTTGTGTTCAGAATATAAACAAATTTGTGTGTTTGTGTTTCTTTGTGTGTATATATATATATATATATATATGTGTGTGTGTGTGTGTGTGTGTAGGCAGTTCCAGTGGCTACCACAGTTAAAATTGCTGCATTGTTCAGCACTTTGCTGTTGCAGCTCCATGTTTTTTGATGATTAGCATGCATGCCATGCAGCTCAACTGTGGAAAGCCGGAGATTTTCCGCATTAGCACTAGCTAGTGTCTCTGGTGTGGAGTTAGCGCAGCAGGAGAGCTGACAGGAGCAGGCCAAGTTCTTGGATGGACTGATGGAGCCCTGCGAACATGGCAACCGAGTCAGACAGCAGGAGAAAGCAAAGCAGGGGGGAAACCGAAACTAGATGTACCGTCACCAGGGGTAGGCCACGGTTCACGGAAGTGTAAAAATGGAAGAAGATTGTTGGTGAAAGTTGCAAAATTTATACAGAAGAGACAGTAGAATCTATGAAGGAGGCTAAATGAATATGACAGTATGTTTAATAAGTAAAAAAAAACAAAGGGGCAACAGCGAGAAGGGGCTTTAGGAGCTCTCACTGCACAATTTTAAACTACAGATACATTTATAATGACACAAAGTCATACAGTCTTTAATGCTGTAATAAATCGTTTCAATAATGATGCTAGTGGAATGATTAAGTGTCGATGTGGTTTAACATAAATGCAATAATACAGTTTAAATTAGAGCTTGTGTCAGAGTGTCGTTCTTTTTAACATCAATTTAGTCTCATTAAGAAGTCATTATTTATTGTTTGTTTATTTGTTTGATTTTCTAATACTGCTACTGTTCCTCTATTAGTTAAATATTTTGCCTTTAACTTATGCCACACTGTAAAAATGATTTAATTATTTGTAAAAATGTTGGATTGAGAGTCCTGAATTAGCCATATTCATTGTTGTTAACTCAAGTCAGCCATTGATTTTGCTGGAACACACTAATCTGTCATGAGTGTGGTCATGTTTATTAAATGGACTACATCCGAAGTCGATTAGTTTAAATATCTTCAGCCGTCAGTCAGAATGGAGTGTTTCCTCCGCACAGCTCGAGGGTCACCGGTTCAATCCTTATCCAGGGTTACTGTCTCTTAGGAGTTTCATAAATTCTCTGCATGTCCACATGGTTTTCCTTTGGTTTAACATCAGTAGACTGTACTCTCTACTCTAAAACAAACCTGCATTTAAATGAGTGTGGGAAAGTGTGTGTGTGTGTGTGTGTGTGTGTGTGTGGAGTCCCATCAAGGGTGTATTCCACCTGACCCCCTGTGTCCCAGGATAGACTCTGGATCTCTCACTCATCTGAGCAGAATTACACACTTGAATGAATGACAGACATTGAATGATACTTACATTATACTTCATAATTATGTCATTTCAGCGAATACTTTGAAAAGTGCGTGAGCATGTTCACGAAACCATTATGGTGAAAACCGTTAGTGGCATATTGAATAAGAATAATAAAATTTGTGACAGTTCATTGTTTCTCATTGATTTCCACTGGAGGACCCAGGAGATACTGGCAATAATATCCGAAAACTAATACACAGCAATAAGAGGTATAAAGACCAGAAGCAGTCTTTGAGTAATTCAATTTGTACTGGGTTTATTTCTGTAGAGAAATCTCATATTAATTCCAGAGTAAAGACGCTCCTGTTCATGTGTGTTAAAAGATAAGTAGTCATCTACCCAGTTGCCCAGGGCTTTATAAGATGGGACACTCAACAGATGATCATTTAGAGAATAGAGGGTTACGCTGTCTTAGTTACGGCATTTGCCAGATGTCCTCTGCCATGGAAGCTGTTTGAAATCCTATGAGGGCTTTTGAATTAAGTTAAAATTGTTCCGGATTGCTAGGGGCACAGAGCAGCCGAGAGAATAAATTAACTTTAACAGAATTTTAGATAGAAACAAATGTGTGATATTGGCTGATAATATTTTCTTTTGCTAGAATTGGTATTTCGCCAAACTCCTGAACCAATAATCATCTTGAGCACATGTGTCTACAGGCTTAACTGACCCGCTACTATCATATGGGTTAATGAGAGGATGATGAATTAAATGCCTTCGTAAATTAGCTTGCACCTGGTTGCGATGATGTTATTCCTTGACAATGACAACTGAAAAATGAAAAGAGATTGCACTGTCATTAAAAAAAAAAACAAAGCTAGACCGTTTACATTGTGGATTTCAGGTAGCAATTTTTATTCCTTCTTTTAAAAAATGTAAAAAAAAAAAAACAAAAAAAAAAAACAAGTCTTTGGCAAGATTTTATTTTCTGTCTTTGGTTCTAGTTTATTTCCTCAGCAAAGGTTCTGGGGGAAGATATTTAAAATCCAATCCAAATTTTTAATACCTTATTTGTGCATAAATTCAACTTACTGTCCTAATAGTCTCTATAGACCAAGATTAGATAGATTGTTGCTATGACAACTGCAGTCGTTTTTTGGGGGGGAAATATTAAGTAAGGGATAAAGCAGTCACCTGTTCAATAGCACAAAATAAACATCAGTGGGATCAGAACAGATTCAGATTTCGGCACCTGAGTCGTTTATTCCATTAAACCATATAATAAGGTTTATAAAGTTTAAAATATCGAGTTTCTGCTAATCAATTTTAAAGCCGGTCATATAGTCAGGATAGAAGTAACAGCATCCAAACAAATTGGTCCATGACTTTAAACTGCACTACACAGCACTACATAGTGGTATTATGTGTCACTATGCTGACAGTGAAACCCGTGATAATTGTCCAGTTGGTGATCCAGCACAGCAGTCTGGAGTTAGGAAGAACAACAGATGTGTTCCATAATGGTGACCACTGCATGGTATTATCTGTGCTAATTAAGCACTCAGAGACAAAGAAAAACTGTGGCAGCTGGCTTCTATTTTGTTCTTTGCGGTATCTGAGTAACCACAAAATATTCATATCCAGTTTATCATACCAGTGCACATTGCATGGCTACTTTATAGGCAGCATGAAGACTTCTGAATAATGCTATACAGTCAGAACTTTTATATTTATATATATATATATAAATTAAATTAATTAATTGCATAAACTTTAGATACTGCACTTGTATTGTTTGCTACAACAGAAATGAAACATGCTTTAATTTTCTGATAGTCAGATTTTAATATTAGTTTTATAACAACCAGGTGAATATTTTTGAAAATTATTGGTATTTTGTTTAATAGCTGTAACAAAGTAGTTGGATATCCTGGACTAGGACAGATCGAAAAAGGTATCCAAAAATCCAAATAGTCAAGAGGTGAAACTCAGAAACCATTAGAACTAAAACCTTGGAGGGAAAAAAACTAAACTTAAAAAAACAGAACCATGATAAAGTTTAAAGATGACTCAAACAAGATTTCACACAGAGACATGGGGAAAATACTGTAGGTGTTGAACACAAACACACGAGACCTGAAGATTAAAACATTATAATACCCAAGACTCAGGTTCTGAATTAACCTGATATTTACACAAAGAATAAATAAATAAGAAAGCTTTATAAATATAGCTGTGATTTATTGTGATGTAAATGACCTGTTTGTAGAATGTGTAGACTTCATGAACAAAGCTCAGGTGTTGGACATGCCGCATTTAATGTTTAGAACTAAGACAGTGGGAGAACGGTGGTTTAGTGGTTAGTAAGTTAGCCTCGCACCACCAGGTTTGGAGGTTGGATTCTCGTCTCTTCCCTGTGTGTGCAGTTTGCTTGTGCTCCCATCTATGGTTCAGGGATTTCCTCCAGGTAATATGTTTTCCACCCAAGCCCAAAGACACACATAAGTTGGCACATCGTCCAGGGTTTTCCCTGAGATAGACTCCAGGCTTTCCTTTGACCCTGTGTAGAATAAGCAGTAATTATTAAGAAATTGAATTAAACTGAATAGAAATTCAAAAAGTCAAATCCTCCAACATCAAGGCACATGGATTTAGACTGAATGAGCCATGCTTCTTCATGAATGCTTCTTCTTCATGAATGCTTCATACATGAATGCTTCTTCATGATGTATGTGTCATGTTTGCTTATTCTTGTCCTTCGAAAGTCTAAAACACACCCTACATCTTGACTTTTTTTGACAAAGCTAAGCTATTATCCTAGCATAGTGATGTTCTCACAAGCTGCAAATGAATGCCTTCATCTCATCAAGCAGCTTGTATCAGAGACAGGAGATCATTTCTCAACGTGATCTTATCGCTAATATTTATTGAACACGAATCTATTGCCGGCTCGCTAAATCCAAGGTATGTCCATGTGTCCCTAGTCCTGTTAACATTTAGAAGACTTACATAAGTGCATTGTAGCCTTCGTTCATACCACAATATCCTCATGCTATAGAACAAATAGACCAGGATTAAAGAACAACCTAAAGCCTTGTCAGACAGAAGGTCATAAAAGATTGTACAGCAGGAAAACTGTAACATGTTGAGGTTTCTATTCAGTGTTTGGTAAAGCATCAGTGTTTTAAATCTGATGCAGGAAGCTACAAGACGTGGCAGCCATTGGATGATGTGGGACACCTTGGGGAGATTGAAAACAAGTCATGCACCAGCATACAGGATTAATTAAAGAGATTGAATGGTGCAAAAGTGGTAGACCTGGCAGAATCGAGTAGTAGTAGGTCCAATATAAAATAACAAGGAACTGAACAAGGACCTGAGTGGCCATTATGGAGAGAAATGTCCAAATCCTGCTGATGTAGCAAAGGGGAAACCCGGCATGACATAGTTAGGTTGGGTTGATAGTTGAATGAAAAGATTTATATACTGTACATTCATGTCACTTGGTAAAGTCTTTGAACTTGCATAACCATAACTACATTACATACAAAACCACATTGTACCTTCTCTTCCTTGTCTTTGTTTCAATTAGCATCATGTATCTGATACTCATATTAAAACGTGACCAAAAAGCAACAATTTGTTAACTAAAAATTCTCAAACTGCTACAAATATTGTGGTAGATGTTTTGGTGTAGCATGCTTTCACCTGATAACCCTTACATTAAGTAAAAAAAAAAGTCAATGCTAGAGGAAAACTGTTGAAAATGGATAGATGGTGTATAAAACTTGTCACAATTCGTTCTCTGTCATTGTTTTCCATCCTTTAGCCTACACATGTACAAAAAGTTCAGCCCTCAAACCAGCAATGGTTCTAATAGCATTATCAAGGACTCTTTCAAGATTATTAAGATCACTTTTTCAAGTGCCCTCAGCCATTCAAAAGTTATAACACTATAAACATGATGAATTATCTCATACGGATAATTTCACACTGATTTATGAGAATGTTAGTGCCTTCTTATGATCTTTAAGCTCCATAATTTTAAGTCCAGGAGCAACATCACTAATTCTGCCATAGCTTCATTTCCTCCACTAGTAAAAATGACTCCATCATGGAAAAGTGCTACTAGTGTTTATTCTAGTGTTACTGTGTTTCCTGTTGTTAACATTTTGCTTACAGAAGAATTATCTTGCTGTGCTGGGCATTTGCTAATTTTAGATATAGTTTGTTTTTCTGAACAAACTCTGATGGGGGTGGAGTGAAGAGGCATCGGGGTGTGTCTAAAAATGCATTACAGGAGGCCCATGTAAATTCCAAATGAGATTTTTCAGCCGTATTATACACTATGAAACAATTCTTTTTGATCATGGTCTGCTTGTTGTTTGTGCAAGCAAAATAAAAAAAGATTATTGCACCTTTAAACTAGCCACACTATAGTTTCATTTTTATAGGCTAGGTTGTTGCTGTAAGGCGTATCCTAATTGAATAATGATTTATATGTGTATATTTTATCAGCCTTTTTATCCAACACATCAAAAATCAAAAGAAACTCATCTGTCACCAGTGTATTCACATGACTCAGCTCCCAATTATAGGCTGACATGTAACAGCACCGAACAGTGGGTGTCATGCCGGGACCAGAATGACGCATCCCTTTCATGCGCTTTATGTGAGTAAGGGCAGTTTGGATATTTTCCTTTTTCTTAACACAAAGACAGGCTCAACAAGCTTCAGTAACTTGCTATCATGTTCATTTTGCTTTATTTCTTTATAATAGTTTCTTTGGGGCTCTTATTATATAGACTTTTAAATAAGGGGCAGGTCTCTGACTCCAAGAAAGACTTGCTAGCATGTGAACTCCAGGGACAGATTAGCATGTCTACACTGTTGGTCCACTTCTAACATTTTGCTTAAACATAATGTAGAAGTAGAGCAGGATGCCAAGGATGGAGTTGGTGGAAACAGATGATTTGCTGTGGTAGAAGAAGCTGAAGGAAGAAGAAGAAGAAGACAAAGACAATAATAAACATCCGAAAATACAGAGGTGTAAAAATTTGACTCAATTATTGTTTAGTTATTCATGTTAACATATTGAGTAGATAAAGTAAAGCTAATAGGAAAGGTGTGGAACGAACGTAGATCTTTATCTACAGACGGCTTCTGAAAGTTTAAAGGATTATTACTGTTAATGCCATGGAATGTGTAGAACTGGTCTCATGATAAAATATATTTAAGAGAACATTTAATTACATTTTTTAGGTGAGTTTTGTAGTGGTGGTGTGTGTTGTGAGGTGTGTTGAGACGTGATCTGTGTTTATTTTGGTGTAAGATGTGTCGAGGTGCTGTGAGAGGTGTTAGGTGTTGAAATTTGTGTTGAGGCATAGTGAGATGTGTTGAGATGTGGTGATGTGTCGTAAGGTGTTGTACGGTGTGGTGTGGTGTGGTATGTAGAGATATATTGAGGTGTGGTGAGGTGTGGTGTGGAATGTAGAGATACATTGACGTGTGCTGAAGTGTTGTGAGGTGTGGTGTGGTGAGGTATGTAGAGATATACTGAGGTGTGCTGATGTGTTATAAGGTGCTGTAAAGTGTGGTGTGATATGTAGAGATATATCGAGGTGTGCTGAAGTGTTGTGTTGTGTGGTGTGGAGTGGTGTGGTGTGGTATGTAGAGATTTATCGATGTGTTGTGTGGTGTGGTGTGGTGAGGTATGTAGAGATATATTGAGGTGTGCTGATGTGTTATAAGGCGCTGTAAAGTGTGGTGTGGTATGTAGAGATATATCGATGTGTGGTGTGGTGTGGTGTGGTGTGGTGAGGTATGTAGAGATCTATCGAGGTGTGCTGATGTGTGGTGTGGTGTGGTATGTAGAGATATATCGATGTGTTGTGTGGTGTGGTGTGGTGTGTAGATATATATCGAGGTGTGCTGATGTGTTGTGTGGTGTGGTGAGGTACGTAGAGATATATTGAGGTGTGCTGATGTGTTATAAGGCGCTGTAAAGTGTGGTGTGGTATGTAGATATATATCGAGGTGTGCTGAAGTATTGTGTTGTGTGGTGAGGTGTGGTGAGGTATGTAGATATATATCGAGGTGTGCTGATGTGTTGTGTTGTGAGGTGTGTAGAAATATATTGAGGTGTGCTGATGTGTTATAAGGCGCTGTAAAGTGTGGTGTGGTATGTAGAGATTTATCGATGTGTGCCGATGTGTGGTGTGGTGTGGTATGTAGAGATATAGCGATGTGTTGTGTGGTGTGGTGTGGTATGGTGTGGTATGTAGAGATATATCAAGGTGTGCTGATGTGTTGTGTGGTGTGGTGTGGTGTGGTGAGGTACGTAGAGATATATTGAGGTGTGCTGATGTGTTATATAAGGCGCTGTAAAGTGTGGTGTGGTATGTAGAGATATATCGATGTGTGCTGAATGTTGTAAAGTGTTGTGATGTCTTGAGGAGTTCTGAGGTTTGGTGAAGTGTCATATGTCGAGGTATGTTGAGATCTGGAGAGGTTGTCTTTACATATGTGAATGCATTTTAAGGACATTTTGGTTGGATGTAGTTTGATTCTGTATATAATCCAGCTTTAACCTAACAGTTTCCT
>JAOTRN010000043.1:7541428-7551428 GCA_028566695.1 Bagroides melapterus | reverse complement strand
TTGGAGAGATTGAATTTCTGTGTTGCTTCAGAATCCACTTAGACACCAGTCCCGCAGGATACGCACCAATGTGTTCTCCCTTTTTTAGTCCATTTGACATTAGCCTGATTCTTGACTCTGTTCTCCTTTTTCCTCCTGTTTCCCTCCTTGTACCTTTTCATGTCTACTCCTTTTTTTCTAGCATGACATCTTTTCTCTACCTCTCATCTCTCCACTCAACCTTTTTCTCAGCCTGTCTTCCACTTCCCACATATCAGACCTCACGTTGCACTCTTTAACGTTCCCTCTTTCATCTGTGTCTGTCCACAGTCACCCCACTCGTTTTTTTTAAAGGTCTTTTCATTTCTTGCTTCAATGTGCAGCCTTTTTTTTGTCTACACCACACTTTCCTCCAGTTCTTCTCCTTTATTTTTTGCCTTTACTTTCTCTTTACCTTTGTCTCTACTTTGCTCTGTATGTGTTCTAGCTATGCTTGAAGGCAGGGTGTTGGATTTGTAGGTGTGGATGGCGCTACGCGTGTGTCTGACATGGAAATCCCCGCTGCCGCCGCTGCTGGTGGTAGAGATGCTGTTCGTAGAGGCACACTGGGCCAGCATGCCATGCAGTGACTGGCTCCGTTTGCTCCAGATGACACTCAGTCGCTTGGCGTAACTGTAGCAGGTTGTGGCCGCCATGTTGCCCATGTCAAACGAAGAGCTGCGTCTGTGGCGTGCAGCACTAAGGCCTGAGCTCTGATAGGCTGTCTCTGAGTTACATCCGCTGTCTCTGCCTCCTCGGCGGACGACGACAGACCCTCCTGTGCTGAACCTCCGATCACTGTGAGATGAGGGGACAAGGCTGCAGCTAGCCTGTTTCTCTATATCCCTGTTTGCAAAATGGATTTTTGTCAGTGTTGCTTCTGACTGACGTGACTGGCGTGGCAGTGTAGATGGGGACGGCTTCTTGGGGGTGTAATACATTGGCATTCGTTCAGTCTCTGGAGTATAAGGTGGAAGTGCCTTATGTGACCCTACTCCTGCCTTGAGCTGCTCCAGATTCACTTTGGGCTTAGGCAATGTTTGGGGTTTCTGAGTAGGTGACACTTTCGATGATGACTCCGCCCCTCCTGCCACACCTCTTTGTTTTTGAGGTAGCCCATTAGGTAAGACCACCATCATTACCTCCCCGCTGCTGTTTCTCTGTGAAAAAACGTTGGCTCCTTTCTCTGGGGCTGACGAGTTGGATCCTGAGCATCCGACCTCTCCACCAGCGCCATGATGATTGCTGTGATGGCTGCAGACCCGGTGACGCACCATAAGGGCCACGGTAAACACCAGCAGCGTAACCACGACGACTCCCCCCACCAGAATGGTCAAAGTCCCACCCAGAAAATGTGCCTGCAGTGAACGGCAGTCTGGGTAATTATCCTTGGTGCTGAACTGAGCACATCCAAGAACCTTTGTGGCAGCCATGGAAGTGACGGTGTCGTCAAAAATAGCCAAAACACACAGGTTATAGTCTGCTCCAGAGACCAAGTTCTTCAAGAGGAAGCTGTTACTCGTAGAAGGCAGGATTCTGAAAAAAGAGAAACCAAAAAAAAAAGAGTGATTTAGTGCCAGTATGCAGCGGGCAGGCAAAGAAAAGATCTCTGAAATTGGGAAAGAAGAAGACTGGAAGGTGAATAGGGGCTCAGTAGAGAGAAATAGATCTAATCAAGCAGTAACCTACAATAGAATTATGAAAAGAACGCACGAGTGTTAATGCGTAATAATTTAGCTGCTATCAGCAGGGACTGCTTAGGAGAATAGAACACCTCGAGTGAGCCATACCAGAAAAAGAGTGATTAAGTGAATGACCTGTAAGACAGACTTGGAGAGGGAGGTAGGGAGGGGGCGGGCATAAGCTTTAGCAAAATATTGTACCACTACAAGTAAAAGGAAAGCCATGAACGAGCACTCAGAGGAGTGTGAATGTGCAGATGCTGTCTTTGTTCACCTTAATGTTCCACTTTCCACTTTTTTTCTAAATACACAGAGCAGTACGCCATTGTCACACAAATGCATAACTGGAATAATGGCTATGTGCAAGTGCTGGGAAATACACAACCCTACAATTGCACACTTCTGCCTTTTGACAACGCTCTCAGCATGCCTCCCACACAGTTCTTTCACCATCTTTGTTCCTGCGTTGTCTAGATCACTCAATTATTCTTTCTCTTCTAATTTCACCCATGCTCCCTCGCTGCGCTCATACCCTCTCTCTCAGCCTAGGTGACCTTTCTACCTTGTTCATGCTTTCCGGCTCATGTGCTCTAATTCCTATGTATGACTTTCTAACCTTGACTCATTTCATCTTTTAATTGTTCACCAGCGCTTCATTATTGCCCCTTCTAACACACGCTTTCCAATTCCGTCCTATTCTTTCGCATTTTTCTTCTTCCTTTTTCTTTCATTCGCTCTCTCTCATTCTCTCGGCCCAAGTAACTTGACCATCGAGGGTGGATTCTATTAAGCATGGTTCAGCTGTAAATTATGAGTTACTGGCCAAGGTCATCCAGCCTCTGCTTCGATATTTTTTTTTTTATTATGGATTCTCGGAGCCAATGTGCTCTTGTTTTGATATTGCAGTCTATGGAACAAAAGCAAAAAAAAAATTATGAAATATATTATGAGTGGTCTTACTGACATGTAAATAAAAACCTTATAAAGCTACTGGGACATTTTTATTAAAGCCTGTTCGGCATATGGCCTGAGTGTGTTCAGTAACACACAAATAATACTAAAAGATTTACGTCGCATTGGGCGTGAATGCACCTTTCTCCTGACATCCGTTCAAAAGCATATTCAGGTGATTCAGGAGTATAGTTAGTCTTAGTTCTGATTTTTTTCCATTAGCATGATATAGGTGGTGGATGCATACTAATGAATTTTATATAAATATTTAGTAGTGCTACGTCATTTAAATCCTGCTGTATGGCAGACGATATGGAGATGGTGTTTAACTAATGTAGAAAAGCATTATTCCATATACTGTCAGGATTTTCATCTCAATTTTCATCGATTTTCCATCAAAGTGCAGTTTGACTGACTGATGGAAAGAAACAAGAAAAGAAACGTTAATACTTCATAGTTGCAGGAGGTTTTTACAGATGACGATGATCGTGAACATGACGATACGCCTATATACAGACCGATTTGTCATGTCGTCGTGTGTTCACATTGAAAAAACCATGAACTCAACTCTCACAGCTTTGTTTACGTAGCAGAAGAGGGCAGGTGTAAGAAACTATTGGGACAATTCACTGCCAGTCCACCAGAGGGGGGTGCTGGTGAGTGGGTTGCTACTCGTTATTGATTGTCATGTGATCATGTCATGTTTGATGTTATCACCTCTTATTTGTTATCCCTAATGTTTTGCCTTATTGATTCCTGCCTGTTCATGTCTGTCCTTGTTGACTTATTGTTTACCGTCACGTTCGTCTGCCATGTTGAGTTTTGTTTTCGAGCAAGTATTTAGGTTTCGTTAGCTATGTTCTGTTGTTTCTGGTTAATTAAAATAAGGGAGATTAATCCTGCGCATGACAGCATGGCTACCAGTATTTAAAATACTGTCAATATTTGTATTCAATATTTAGTTCAATAATTTGCATACAGTACTATAATGTAGATCAGTAACTCATACAAAATCTGCTAGCGTCAAGCATCTTGTACTGAAGATGACAAAAGTCATACGTAAACACATACGCAGAGTGCTGTGCGGTTAGACTGAAGTATCTTTTCAATTGCTAACAGGCGGATTACAAAAAAAACCCCAAAAAACTGAAGAAATACACATTTACATATATTATATAATCCGGCAGGAGCACAAAAGCAAATTGAAAAGGGGAACGAGATAAAGACTGCTAGGACTAATTGAATTGCAAGGCAAAATTCACTGACAAGTGAATGCATTAGAGTCTTAGCAGGAGAGCATAGCGGGGAATTGCAGTAGCTCAATCAGCGTTAGTCATAGGACCCCCCTCCAAATGACAGCCCAAACAGTGCACAAAGATTTGCTTTCATTTAATACGCCGCAGACATCATCATCATAGCCCAAAAGGTTGATGTTCCATCTGTAAGGTGCAATAATCAACATTTCTAAATGGGTACGTCATTCTAGCGCAGCTGTTCTGAACGCCAGTCATATTATATTAGAAGCTTATGTTAGGAAACTACAGTAAAAATGAATTGTTGCAAGTGGGTGGGGCAGTATCACATTTTCTGTACTGCGTTTAGTAATAGCGTTTAGCTGAATTTAATATACGTGCTGTCTGTTATAAAGATCCAAGAGAATACCAGTACATAGAGAGAGAGAGAAGAGAGAAGAGAGGGTAATGAGTGAAGAGAGACCAGTGGTTAACAGTGTTTCGGTGGTTAATCAGTGTTAACAGCAAAGGCTGACAGTTTATAGTCAAACAGGTACACCTTAGCCTTACTGAATAACGTGAAAACACGGCAGTATACTACATGAGCCGTGGTTCATACAGGAGCCAGTTGGCAACCTAAACTACCTCAATATTTATGCAAGGAAAGAAGTCATTTTCTGGGATCACACTCAGATTATGCAAATTACCTGCGTGTTGTACATGGCTCTGAGGTTGCCTTTAAACACGAGCATTTGCATTTAATTTTTTTCAAAAATCACAGATAGAAACAGAGGACCGGAGACTGAAATGTTTTTTTTTTTTCCTGCACTGTCAAATGAAATACAGCGTAATATAAAAGCACCAGGCAATTTGGAAAGAAAGAAGGTCAGTAAAATTTTATACAGGAATGAGAAGATGGCAAGCATTAAAATGAACATCTCATCGAGTCTAGAATATAGTGTACAGCATATTGCTAATATATTGTTACATGAATAATCCTAGTACTTAGGCGATCACATGAATCGCTGCAAATTAGTTTAATATAACAATATGGCTTCCATCTTTATCATTTGGCAGCTTATAAAATAACACTTGACCCTGAAATTGTCCTTATTTCGCATTTACGTTTTTATCTCATACATTTTAATAACAGTTAATCATGTCGAAATAAACTTGTGCTCTGCTGTAAAGAAAATAAAAGGATAAACTTTCTGAATATTCATCTTCTATGCTTACAGCTCTCTTTAACTTGATACAAAATTTTATCCGTAATATATTTTAATTAATAGATTCATTTTTATGTTTTTACGATTGGCTTGACCAAAGCGTCTGTTTATTTCAGCGTGACAGATAGTGATTACATCAACCTGTCATATAGAGGCTTTGTACTGAATGTACTCGTCAACATTTAGTGTTTACATTTACATTTACATTTAGGTCATTTAGCAGACGCCCTTATCCAGAGCGACGTACAAAAGTGCTTTTAAATCCGTCTTTGAATAGATTAGCTCAGGTTCAGTATGTTGCAAGACATTTTTGACACATAAAGACACATATACAACAGGGAAGAAAGTGCTAGGACAAGTGTTTTGTGAAGAGGTGGGTCTTCAGTTGTGTTGGGTTCTTTCCTTCACACACGTATCTCTGAGGACACACATGCTAACATTAACATAGTTAAAGTCATGTGGCCTGATTTGCCTTCTCATGCTAATAATGAACAGCTAAGTCAAGTCAACATCCGTTGCAAATCATTATTGTTATGTTCTGCTAGTTTCTTTAAGTACTGTTGAATAGCACTAAATAGAATTTTGCGCTGTTATTGAGTATTGGTTATATGTGTGTCGGTCATTGCAAGGTTTGTTTCAAGGTCTGTTCAAGCTAGATATGAGTCGCATATAAAAATGAGTCATCACGGCTGAATGATTAATTGCACCTTAGCAAGTTAGATATTATATTAACACGTGTGTTTGTGTGTGTGAGTATACACACACACACACACGCACAATAGTGTTCCGGTACTCACATGCAGCACTCATAGCTGTGTGTTTCAGAAGAAGATCCTGACCTTTTCTTCCAGTGCCTCTCAATGTTGTGTTTATATATAACTATGCAAATTTAAACTGAGTGTAGTCCCACAAACCCATCCACACAGACACAAGCACTCGCTCTTACCGCAATAAAGCAGATATAGGAGTGTCACTGAGCTGGTGACACAGAAACAGGCAATTATGAGGACGCTAGCGAAGAACAGATAAGATATAGACCTGAGCGTAATGCATAAAGCGAGGTGTGGGTGCGACTTTTTTCACTCACTCTGTAAACATCGGTATGCTCTACTAATCTAAATAGTGCCTTTACATGACCGAGTCATCAGTCTCCTCCTATACACTCCATTCTACAGCCATCTCTCACAGAATATAGAAAAAAAAAAATTCCCTGAACACAGCAAAGGGAGGATCAGGGACATGGTTTGTCATTAGATGTGTTCACATATCCCCATTTTGTGTGAGTTCTTACTCATTATTTCTCAGCATCCTCCATCAGACTCTCGCTACCTCTGTTTCTGTCCCTCCATCCCTCATTATCCCTCCTATTCTTGTTCTGTCTCAGCCTGCATTTTACTAACAGTGTCTGCAGTAGCCACCTCTAATAATTCCTGCTGCCCCTCCCAGTGAAAGACGATCAGGTTGAGTGTGGGTGTCATCTCTCATTGATAATGTCTCCTAAGAGCTGTGAGATATATTGAACATTTTCAGAAAATGTCTGAGAGCAACTAGGCTGAATCTATTGCTGGAGCCTTCAGCAAGACAAATCATACCAGAATAGAGTAGCGCTTCAGCCTCAAGTTTAATTCAAGCTTAGGGCAACCTGGAGATGACGACAGGAATCAGACCAAACCACTTCAAACACATTACTACACCATTACAAGAAGTGGATGGACTGCGCGAGTACGCTTTGATCGAACATACTCCACCACAGGGTTTTTGATTTGAGGCTGCAGATTCTTAAAGGTACATTTGCTGCATCTTCAATAAAACATTTACATGATTTACAGTTACATGATTATGGTCATACTAATGTGGTCATTATACCTATAAGGAACACAGACTATTTTGTAGAGCTGAGTGAACACAAAAATCCATTTTAATCATCTTTGGGCAACTTATATGTCTGATATTTTGTTCATACAGTTGGAATTCAATAAGTACAGTCAGAAAGGAATTTGTTTGTTTTTTTTTTTACACATTACCGCACATGCAAATTGCACTGTTGGTTTCTTTCTTCACCCACACATGTCTCAGGATAAACGTGCTAGTATTAACCGAGGAAAAGTAAAAGCGCTACATTTGGCCTGCTTTGTCTTTTCATGATGATAACAAACAGCTGACATGCTGTTATTCAGTATCCAGGGCATACAGTATCAATGTAATGTACTGCTATTTTCTTTCATTTTTACTGCATATTACTAACTTGAATATTTTTGCTGTTTATCAAGTGGGTTATACATGTGACTCACTGATTAAAAACGTATGCGTGTTGGTCATTGCAAGGTTTGTTTCAAGGTCTGTTCAAGCTAGATAAGAGTCGCATAAAAACATCAAGTCATCAAGGCTGAATGATTGCAAGTAATTGAACTTTAGCAAGTAATTAGAATTGAGCAACATGACCATAGTCAAGACATGTTTTTTGTTCATAAAAATTGTGCTTGCTAAAGATTCAGTTTCTCATTTCCATTTATCTAATTTATTCATTTGTTGTTGTTTTTTTGCATAATGAACAATTATCAACTCAAATGAGGCAATAATGGTAATAAATAACTTTCTCAAAATACCGCTGCTCAATGTGAAATTTCACAATTAAAACATAATTTTTGACATTTAAAATAAAACATGCATCAGAAATGTATTAGCTATAGCTACAAGTGAAAGCACATCCTGTACTTGGTTGTAATTCAAAAAATTGTGTGGGTTTTACTCACCGGTATACCAGAGTTTCATCTGCGGTGCAGTTGTACTGGATCTGGTACATCCAAACCATGTATTCACCTGAAAGTCTGCCTATATCCCACCGAACTTGCGCTGAGGTGGAGGTCACCCCCTGTACCTCCACAAACTGGTCCTCTCCTCCTTCACTCCCTCCAACCTCTGCCTCTACTTCTTCTCTACCTTCCTGTGGGTCTGTGTTAATGTCCTGGCTAGGGGTCTGCCCATTGGATGTTTTTCCTCTAGTAATATCTGACGATCCTGGGTCACGGGCTAAAGAAACTGTCCCATTCCCTCGGTGAGGAAGAGGAATGACTTTAAGGTCAATAATCGCAGTGGCCTCACCTGCAGCATTGATTGCAATACAAGTGTAAGCACCATCATCACGGGCCACAGTCACTAGGAACTCAAGGGTCCCATTACGGAATGAGGTGGTACGACTAGAGTTAGCGATAATCCGATCATCAGGTGAGACCCAGTGCACTACTGGTTCAGGGTCTCCAATGGCCCTGCATTTGAGTGTTGCCTTTTGGCCCTCTAAGACCCAGAGTTTGTGTGTATGACGTGTGATAAGTGGAGGCTCACAAGTAAATTCCTCCTCAGGTATTGACCAAAAGTACCGTCCTGCCAGGTGAATTGGAGTAGCACAAGTCTCCATATCATCGCTCCGAATCAACCTTCTCAACCAAAGTAGCTCACAGTTACAGTGCAGAGGGTTTCCTCCAAAGTTCAAACTGATTACTGAGTTGTAAGGAGTAGGGCTGATCACTCCAGTCTGAGACCTGGAAAACAGGGGGTCAGGTGGTAGAGTCTGAAGCCGATTGGACGTCATGTCTAACCGAGCGAGTTTGTAGAGCTCACCAAAGGAACCTTCTTCAATCTGGTCAATAAGGTTGTGGTCGAGATTGAGCGTGTGTAAGCTGGCCATGTTCTGGATGGCTTCCCATGGTGCTTTGCGCATATTATTGTAAGACAGGTCAAGGTCCTCCAGTGTGAGGAGAAAATCATCAAAGGCATCAGAGGAAATGTTGATAAGCTGGTTGTTGTTCAGGATGAGGTGCTGTAGGTTCAGCATACCCACTAAGTCTCTCGGACCAAGTGCGGTCAGTCGGTTACCATCCAAATGCAGCGAACGGAGACTTTCCAGGTCTGCAAATGCCAATGGTTTGATGTAGCTGATGGTGTTTCGTGAAAGTGTTAAATCCACCAGTCCGGACATGTTGACAAAGTCTGTGCCACCTACTTCTCTGATGAAGTTGTCAGCAAGACGGAGCTCGACAGTCCTGCGGTCGATGTTTGGTGGAACGAAGAGGAGGCCCTTGTCTGCACAGAGTGTGCTCAGAGACTCTGAAAGGTTCCGGCACACACAGTGAAAAGGGCATGAGGAAACTACACCCCACGTTTCTCCTGCCAGCGCCCCAGGAATTCGTCCAATCAAAGCCGGTAGCAAGCAAGCACATGTGACCAGTGTCAGCCAGTGGAGCGAGGGTAGAGGTGGGCTTGGGGATGGTATGGATTGGGCCAGGAAACCACAGGTGTATTTTGGACACAGAGGGCTATCTAATGGTAGGATTTTGGGTGAAGGCTTAAGGATGGATGAGTAAGAATGGGTTGTTGGGTTAAAGGGGAGAGGGGAGGAGGGCGATTTATTTGGATGGCGACGTAAAATGAGGGATGGGTATGATTTTTGAGAATGAGGAGGTGGGGAGGCTTGCATGGTAGAAGGGGGGTTAATCCACAGACCTAGAGAAAGAGAGAAAGAACATTATTTATCCAAAGCAAGCTTGATTTTTTTTCTCTTTATCTAACACAATCCACTACATACGGCAGTCTTTATCGTTCTTCCTAGCACTTTAATAGAATATTTATGATTATGCATGTTTATCATTTGTTTCACACTGTGTTCGATTCCTGCTGCAGTGCAGAAAAGTATTTACATACATTACATTCTCAATATGTGGTCTCTATAGTGCATGAAATTCCTGCCAAACAAATCATCAGGAGCTATATTTGGAACATGAACCCCGTCTGAAATATGTAAACAATTTTGGTGGCAAATGTCACTTAACCACAAGCCAGGCATCCAGACAACTCAACCTAACCCGGCAGTACCTTATCGTCTCTCCTTCACCAC
>JAOTRN010000043.1:7313235-7323544 GCA_028566695.1 Bagroides melapterus | reverse complement strand
CGTAACGCCGTTACATGTAACTAGTTACTCCCCAACACTGGCAGTAGCTAGGTTTGCTAATAAGTGCTAGGTCTCACACACACTGTTATGGGTATTATATGACCAAGTGAGAATGAGTTACAGTGGGAATAAACAGTGATTTAATTGGGTGCAATAAGTTCACAGTTTCACTTTTTTGTTGTTTTATTTTTATTTATTTATTTATTTTTAACCCAGGTGCGAATAGTCTCTGTCCTGATTTAAAGAATATTATTTACAGGTTATATAGTGATGAAATAAAATAACAGAATGACTAGAATTTTCTAGTCTGTTTATCCATTTTACATTTACATTTATGGTATTAGAAATATGGCAATAAAATTATTTTTTTATTGCATTTTAGTTTATTTTTTATTGCATTTTATTTAAATTTTGGTTTAAACCATACAGTTAAATTATTCAGTATAGACAGAAAAATATCAATAATTGTGCAAATGTTCATGTAATGAGGCCAAATGAATTCTATCAGTTAAAGATGTGTTTAACACTTTAATATGTGCATACATTTTTTATTGTACTTTTCTTAAGTATATTTTTGTCTGGATACTTCCATATTTAATTAGGTATGATGATTTAATTGAGTATGATTCCAGTTCCATAATATTCACTTTATTATAATTTGTTGTTACTTTTTCCATTTTTAGAGTTTTGCCATGTATTCAAATGTATACAGGTTTTAATTAGATAAATCCCCATTTGTATGAACATAAATGTAAAATTTTGAAAATGTGTCAATACATAAAAAAAACATTTGAAAGAATATCAGGAATCAGTATTTATTCCTAATGTAGATGATCTTTTTTCAGTACTCCTCTTCTGAATCGTTCTCTTTATTTGAGTTGGGTAAATGAGGCGTCACTGTGTTTCAGTGTCCACATTAAATTCATCATTGTAAAGGTCGTGACTCTTACACAGAAACTAAATGGCCTTTCACAGTTGTACAGGAACACTCGGATGTCATGTGATGGCCACGTTATTTAACATTTGAGCCATTTCTAGACAAGCTACTGATTTTTGGCTCTGAACAAAGCTCCAAACTCTCTTTGGCCCTCAAGATTGGTACTTTGGTGCACTTTTGAAGGTTTTATTTTTTAACAAATAACCCGATGCAGGTGATTGTTCAAGACACAAAGGTATTCCAGCCTGGCTTAGAGTCTGTCTAAATCTGATGCAGGCTGCAATACATTTGTGAATTGAATTGATTAATCCAGCAGTGTTTATTGATTCCACATTACATTAACACTGCCTGAACAACTTCAGCTGCACCTCAAACCTTTCTGCTTTTATTTGTATTGTTTTTTCAATCTCAATTTTTTGTTATGTTCAGATCACGCAGTCCCTCATTCTTATTTGAAGCACAGATCTTTCCTTCCTCAGGGATTCTGTTTGTTGTTTTCCCTCCCTCCTTTCTCCCCCTCTCTTATTTTCTTGTTTCTTTTCCAGAGAATAGATGGATGCCAGAGTGACAGTGGACACAAACTCTTTTTTTTTTTCCTCTCCTCATGAAATTCTGAAGTCTCTGACAAAATGTTTTTCAGAGAAGCAACAGCTTAACGGACTGCTCCATTTTGTGAGCATGTGCATATGACATCTGTCGCATAAGATGTGACTTTCTGTTCTTGCCTGTGGTAATCATATGTACACTATTGATGTGAGGTATAGACACACAAATGACAAATCAACAGCATCAGGGTGGATTTCAAGTTTAATTCTGATTTAAATGAAAGTATGATGTCTTTGTAAACAACTTTCAGAACTCGCTTATGTTTAAAAATATCTTGAGATGACATTTTCTAAAAGCCCACTTGAGGATGAACAAGGTTAAAGATGATGAAACATGCAAATGCCGTGAGCACACAAGGTCTTTCAATGACCTACACACATCCAGATAGAAACACACCGGCTCCCTCACGAACCCGGATCTCTGAACAAGAACCTGGTAACTCAAATTACACAGGCAAACAAGAAGACAGAAAACAAACGGATAAAATCTTAATGAGATCTACGAAGATGGAAAGCACTTGGAGACTTGGAAGGGAACACGTTGTGAATAAAAGCAAAGAGAAATGAATTAAATACACAAGAGATGTAAGGAAAGGGAGAGAGAGTAGACACAAGATGAGTGATGAATTGAACATGAACACACACAGGCATGGACACTTCATGTATAATACACACAAACATATTGTGGGACATAATAGCTCCCTGGGGGCATTCGCCATTTGCTATTTTTGCTCTTTTTCTTTTTTTTTTTTGGACATGCTCCACATCATTAAATCTAAATAAATAATACACCCCATAGACCTGCCCACTCATACATAAATAAATCGAATTAATTACTGTGAAAAAAAAAATCGATGGGATCAAAAACAAAAAAAAATCCCAAAAAGTTGAACATGTACTAATCTGTCTTGCTTTAATGTTTATTACCCGGTCTGTACAACTTACTGTGCAAAACTTATTGCAAGCTTAATCACTTCTGAATGAATTGAAATGTGTGTGTGTGTGTGTGTGTGTGTGTGTGTGTGTGTTTGCACCCAAGTGTATCCATGCAAGAGAGTGACAGTGAGAGAGGAGTGCTGTGAAATGTGTGTCTGTGTCAAATTTGTGTCAAAATGATGTCTGCACTGTGAGACGTCCCTTATGGATACCTGTGTGTGTGTGTGTGTGTGTGTGTGTGTCTGTCTGTCTGTCTGTCTGTCTGTATGTCCTTTCTGCTTTTCAATATACAAATTCTGTTACACAGAATCTAAGTGAAAGTCAAGATGCCAGGAAGAGAGAAGCCAAATAACACACACTTTATAATAGTGTGTGTGTAGTTTCTCATAACTGATCACTCAGTTCTCTAAATATTAAATCACAAGCAATTCAGGATTAATGCTCTCTCTCTCTCTCTCTCTCTCTCTCTCACACAGGCACACACACACACACACACACACACACACACACAAATACACACACTGTCTAGCTAGATATGGAATGCAATTATAACACTTATTTCCTCATTGGGATTCTTTGGGTTGGACTCCAATTTATTAAGAGCAACCAGACAGCCAGAAAGAAAAGTAGCTACCTTATAAGGTGCTTAACACATACACATACACACACACACACACACACAAGTACACACACGAGACAATGACTCTGCAATGGTTGCCTAGCAACAGGAATAGCTAAAAATACCCCACGCACGCATTCTATCACTCAAAACAATGGATCAGGCATCAGTAGCTACTTAGAATAGCTAAAGATCCACACAAGTACTAAATCTGTCACACTCCTTTTCTTTTTTCCTCTCTGTCTCTGTTTCCTCCCTGTGATGGATGACTATTCTGAGCACAGATATACAGAGGACTGGGATAGGAGGAGGAGGAGGAGGAGAAAGAGAAGGAGGAGGAAGTAGCTGTAACTTTGCCTGTTTCTTTCTCCCTCTCCTATTAAGTCACTATACACATAGTCACAGACACTTTATCTTCACAGCACAGATTTAAAGCCAGCTGTAACGAATACTGAGTTTGACCACAGAGAAACAGTGACGACTGATAACGTACAGTATCGTTTGATCTGGACATTAACAACAAAGTATAAAAGAATAATAATAATAATAATAATAATAATAATAATAATAATAATAATATTAATAATTGTATTTTGGTACACATAAAAGTCAATGAGTTCCTGTAGACACATAACCAAGGACAGAGCATGTGTACATGCACTGAACACACATGGCAAAGGTCATTTCCTGTTTCTGTTCAGTATTTCCATAGTAACACTTCTCCCGTTGGCATGTTGGGGGTTGTGGCCATGTTGTAAATCCCACCTCCTACTGCTTATATAGATCAGTACGTCGTAGTGCAGTTCTTTCTTCTTCCCAGCATGCTTGAGACTCAGGTACGAGCTTTTAACCATTCTGAAAAAAAAAACTAAACACGTCCTTGGACTAAATGAGATTCATGTGTCAGTGGGAACTCTTCACTGTAAAAGCTCTTTAATATACATCTGTCTTGGTGTCAGCAGGATCCACAAAAACCAGCTCATGCAGTTTGAAATAAGCGATCGTTGGCACCTTTTTCAAACCTGTCTCATGGTCTTTTATGTTGCTTTTGTGAGTCCAGACTGAGGATTGTCTCAGTGTGTGTTTTCCTCCAAAGAATCTCTGCTTTTTTTTTTCTTACAATGCCCTTAGGTATGCAAACATGCTTTTTTTTTGTAAATATGCTCATGAACTCTGTAGCACAGCCATCATTTTATCCGCTTAGTCACTGACAGTCTGCCTTGGTCCAAATTACATTCTAAAATACCATATTGTTAATTACACAATAACAATACTGACACTTGACGCCATTTAAAAAGTGTAGAAAAACATAATCGGACGTCCTTCTATCTGACACAGGAGTTTGAATTGGCTCAAACAGGAAATAGGGAAAGAAAAAGGCTCATTGGTTACTGGAACAGACAATTTTCCAACAAGTTCTTCGAGTAAGGCAAAGAGACAAAAGAATCCACAGTAAGGTACTTCTTTAGAGAACCGAGAGGATTAAAGAGGGGAATTTTTTTTTGGGGAACATGACACTCACAGTTCATTTAAATACTAAAACCTTAATGAAGCTGCTTATCTAGTGTGAGACGTAAACTTAAAGTCTCTTCACATGCTCTATTTCTGTCTCAGAATCCAGGAATGTGGCAGTATGCTTCCAGTGAGGCCAGTAAAATGTAAATAAGCCAAAGACCGATGAAAAGCAAGGATGTGACCAGTTTGCAAGTCCGTGGGCCTCCCAGTTCTCCTCCTGACACTGAGGGGCGCCGACGATACAGCAGCACGCTCACACATACCACACAAAGCGCAGTGAAGAGTGTGACTGAGAAGGCCAGAGAGCCTGGGTTCACGTAGAAGACTTTGCCCTTGCTGTGCCAGTACACAGCGGCGATGGTCCAAGCCACACCAATGCCCAGGAACACATTCACAGCATTGCTGCCCGTCACGTTCCCAATTGACGCGTCAGCATACTGGTCCTGAATGGCAGCTACCTTACTGGCGAACGTGTCTGTGGGAAAGACAAAAAGAAGGATTGAATATAGATTACTACATCCATTTGTGCTACATATAACATTTGGAAATCTACTCAAATGATAAAAGGATAAGTAACAAAAACAAACCCAAACTGAAAGGAGAAACTGAAGAGAATGAAAAAAATCCACAGAGGCAACAGGTGAAGGAAGGATGGTTATGGAAATGATGTATGCTAAAGTTAAAGCTAAGATAAACAAGCTGGCTGAAGTCATTTATACATACATCACTTCTCCTGCATTTACATTCTTACTACCTATGAGGATGTGTTGTTTAAAGGGATAGTATAGAATTCTGGGATAATAATGAAAATAATAGAATTATAATTCAATCACTGTATAAATCCAAGTGTTATTTCTGATGAGTGTGGAGTTTAGTACTTTTCTCTCCATGCACCAGATGTGTACATGTGTGTGCTGCCCTGCGATCATGTTCTCTGATAAAGTACTTACTGTAAATGAATAAATGTGATCTAGAATAAAATGTAATGGATGGATGACATTTTTATATTTATTTGTGTGGCAGTCTGAGAAAACATGATGGACGTCACTGCTGCTGCATTCTGACAAAACAGAACAGATTTATAACATACTTTAACTGCCAATATATTTCAGCACAATAACATGGAAGAAAAAAATTTTTTTTCTTGTTTTTGTTTTTTTTTAATCTTGGTCACGTTAGGAGCCAGTTTAACAAACAGCGTGGTAAAAAAGATGTGGCATTCGAATCTTATTCTGAACAAAATGAAATGTTGAACAACTCAAACAAAATGTCTTCAAAGCTTCTGCCACAGTCAGGAGGAAATCTTTAAATGTAAATCTTAGTTTTGATGTAACAGAACCAGAAGAGAGAACCATATTTCAGTTCAAGAAAGTCACTATTTATTGTCTCTTCATGTAAATATTATGTAAACCTCCTGCAGTCAGACAGCTGCATTTCAGCCCTGATTGCTGCTGCAGATTTGTCTGACAGGCAAAATCATTTTAAAATGACTCTTCTTTCACCTGAGCATATTTTAGATTTAATTTATTCTCAGTTTAACTGTAACAGTTTGGGGGCAGGGATACGGTGAAATTCCTTTTTGATGTGGAGAAGCATAGGCTGAGCAGTAAAGCAAAAAAAGTAAACTGTAAAGTTAAGCTTTGGGTTCTCCAATAAAGACTCAACACAATACAAAACTCAAACCATAATGTACACTGGCGTTCATTACACATTTGATTCTTCGGTGTGATTCATTAAATTGATCTTTCATTCATTCATTCATTCATTCATTCATTCATTCATTTATAGACCTGGTACTGATGTGCCCAGTGCTACAAACACCACCGCAGTCACAGAGTCCTTCAGGCCAACGGTGCAGCCGAAGTGGGAAGCCAGATCCCCCGTCACTGCAGTTAAGAGACCAATTAAAACGATCGATACGATGAAACACGCCCAGCCATTCCAGTATTCAGTGGGAGGTACGAAGGCGAACAAAACTTTCCAGAAGACTGTAAGGAAGTGCATGATGTAGTCAAAGCAAGAAGGAAGGCGCTCTTCGCCACTCTCGTCCTCATCATCATCACCTAAAGGGCAGAAGGGCAAAGGGTAAACTGTGACAAGCAGATAGATCATGAATATTTCATGAAGACTAACAGCCAAAAAAGGGCAGTACAGAATAAATATGGATCAAATGCTCAAGTCATCAATCAAGCCTCTCGGGACTGACGTGAAGTCAGACTGGATTAACCCCCCGTGTTTAGACATTTGATTCTTTTAATTATCCATTTTAAATAGCACAAAGAGGTCAAGTATATTTTCATACTCTCAAGATAAGCACTCGAGATCTAGTCTCTGGATGTAAGTGACAAGTGTTGTAGCCTACCTGCGCTTACGGTTACTGCGCTGACAAACTGCTCCCTCCAGCTGCTGCTTCCAACTACCAGAGCCAGATTGGTCTTTTTAATGAGCTTATCTACTGTGCTCTACACACGCACACACACACACACACAAACAAATACACTTTACATATTAAATATTAACATTTCTAATGTTGTACAAACTCATTGAGCTTTTACACAAATATCTAGGACGCAAATGTGATATGTTTCAGACGGCAGTGGAGCGGATAAGAAAGCTATAATGATGCAGTTATTTTTATAAATAACAGTTATAATTATTATATGGGATAAACCTAAAAAGTGTGTAAAAACTTAGTTGGAAAATTGCCTCCTGATTTATTAAATATTTGACATGTAACTCATGCACATGTAGTAAATTTGCCTGATGGTTTATTGTAACAGAGGTGACGTGAAAGCCTCTAGAGTGACGTTGGAATACTGCTGTAATCTGTAAAACAGACCCATAGTTGGATGTAGGATAGTAGTTTTTATGCTAGAACTATATCACTAATTATTCCCTATTTTGACTAGATGGCTTGTTGGGGTAATACATTAGAGAAGAATGATGGATATAAAAGATACTGACAGAATCAATAATACTGCCTAAACCATAAAGTGGAGGAACACAATGCGGTGTGACAGAATACTACACGCTACTGACGTATGCTGGAATTTTCTTAGTATCCATTATTGTTACCTTAAACTCATAGGATTCCTCAATCACCACTTCCATCCGGGTGTGGTCTCCTAGACTGGGACATCCCATTTTAGCAACTTCTTCTTCCTCTGCTCCCACTGCAGGCTTGTTTTCATTGGAGTCCCCTAAAGAGTGTGTGTGTGTGTGTGTGTGTGTGTGAGAGAGAGAGAGAGAGAGAGAGAGAGACTAACAGTGATAAGAAAATGGCTAACCGAGAGGTAACAGAAAGATACATGTCTCCATTAAGCTCTTGAAAAGCAGGAGTTAAATAAATCTCAGGAGCATGGTGGTGTTAATTGAATAGCAGAATAAGGTGTGGGAATGAATAGGCCATGCCAGGACAGGATATGTAATTAACACGAAGGTAAGGTGGTAGCCTGCAGTCACTACATTTGCTCTAGCGGATCCCGTGACAGCCAATTATTTTTATTTTTTCCTGAAGTAACAAATTTCCATGCAGCTTGGTATCTGTACCATAAACATCTGCTCTGAAATCAACTTTGAACTAAGCTAAATCACAAATGGCATTCCTTCTGACAAAATCATACTCTTTGATTTCTATACCTGTCATGGACTCTCTCTCTCTCTCTCGCTCTCTCTCGTTCTCTCTTTCTCTTTCTCTAACACACTTTTTTAGTTCTTGCCTGTGTATCTGGTAGTAAACTGAATAAAAGACCTAATGACTGTGGTTTCCAGTGAATGTATACATTAACACTTTGCACAAACAGCACGGACAGGATGATAACATTGATCCTTATGACGCTTACTGATGAAGTTAGCTAATGAGTGTCGTCTCATTAGTCAGGGTCTCTACAGTGCATGTGTTAAGGCTCTAGCGTCTGTGTCTGTGGTCTGGTAGTCATTAACGGTGGTGATTATATGAGAAGATTTTTACGCTCATGCAGCCTCCTGGCATCAAATCTAATGGCTTAAGAATTATGTATTGAGTGGGGCAATATATTGATTGACCATTGTACAGACACTTCTCTGAACATATTGTGAGTATTGTACGTGAGGATTATATACTTTTATATTACACAGTTCCACTGTCAATACTGGTAACTGATATTTTTGCTACCAGAGGGCCTTTGAATTCCCAATTCTGATTGGTTAGAAGGACAAATTCTCTCTGAAAGCAAAGTAGATTCATATGCAAGATGAGTTGCAGGTTATTATTTACACATTGCACATTGTTACAATGGTTGTACATTTCAAACATGAAAATTACAAATTTTTGTACTGTAAGAGGAATAAAAAAACTCAGAGATGTGCAAGAAAAGTAAGAAACTTTAGAGTGGCATCATCCATGCACATCCCATCAGATTGCATCACACCACCACATTATTCATTATTTGTTATTTTCATATAACCTCACGGCCCTTTATTTTTTATCTCTTATATATCGTCTACCCCTAGCGCTAAGGTACACACGCACACACACACACACACACACGCACACACACACAAGTACTATGGTGTACGCATACACACACACTGCTCACAGGCAGCCTAGACACGCTCCTCGCACGACTGCCGCCTGGGTGCTGAAAGGACAGCGCCACTTCAGCACCCCTATTATTGTGGAAAGTGAGAAGGCACAATGCTGCGGGACGGGGAGGCAGAATCAACCACAGCAGGCAACAAATCAGAACACAGGCAATCAGCCACACTCCAGCAGAAGCAGGGAGAGTAGAAAAAGGTGCAGCACACACGCTAAGTAAGTCAGTTACAGTATTTTGGAAGTAATCACTGTTGAATGCTTCCCTCTCCTTTCCCAAGCCTACTGAAGACATTAAGCATAGCACAGAGCATACCACTGAAGACCCTTCACCTCCACCCCACCTTCTTTCATCTCATCTCACCTCACACTTAGAGATTTTAAATAAAAGAGCTTTTTTTTTACTACCTCGGCCTCCTTCATGTCACTACAACTGATAAACACAAACAAACACACACTTTACCATGTTTCTGTCCAATCTCCAGGAGAACAGGCTCGCCCAATTCAATAGTGAAGGATTTGTTTTTCTCATACTCCTCATCGTCAATGATCTTCACTTCAATAATCTTCCTGTAAACACACAGAACAGGTATCATATTAGAGGTGCGCCTGTCTCGGTTATATAACAAACCTAGGTTGATGTTATCACTCTTTAACACACTTTCTTCATAATAATGCTCCAAAGATTTACATTTGAACACACACACAGAGAGAGAGAGAGAGAGAGAGAGAGAGAGAGAGAGAGAGAGAGAGAGACAGCGCACATCTGCACTAGGAAGCAGTCAACAGATTGAGAGCTACTTAAGGAGGGTGAAAAAGAGATAATGACTTAGTGTAAGAGAGAAACAGGCTCAAGGGGAAAAGTGAGCAGCTCATTGTTCAAGATCCACTAGTGATGAGCTGGAGAGGAAACAGATTAAACGAGTTAAAGAGGGAGAAAGAAACAAAATAATTGGAGACCAGTGTGAGTGACTGGACTGATACAGGGTATAAACACAGACACAAACACACACACACACACACACACACACACACACACACACACATAGAGAATGGTATGGAAGTCAGCTACATAAACTAGAGTACATAATGCTTTGTCTCTTGTCACACACAGAGCAAGAAAG
>JAOTRN010000043.1:7237959-7260954 GCA_028566695.1 Bagroides melapterus | reverse complement strand
CTCCTACACCGTACTGTATAGCATGGTGATGTAATGAATGGCTACTAAACTTGTGTTTAGTGTGTGTGTGTGTGTGTCTGTGTTTATTGATTCAGTGTTGTAACAAGGGAAGTGAGGAAAATTTCGAGAATAACGGGTAGCCTTTTGACCATTTGTGTATATTTTTCACATAGAAAAGTGATTGTAGGTCCAGTGTTATATTGTTGTTGGCCTACATGAAACAGTCTATATTTTTCGTTGGCGTAACTGCTAATTAGTGGTAACAAGGCTGCTGAAAAGAAAATATTTTGATTCTTTTTATATTTTATTGCGGTTATTGACTCTTCCAGTAGGTGGCGATATACACTAAAATTAGTCTTAACTCGTAGACGACGAAGAAGAAGACGTTCTAGAGAGTTCCAAGTGCATTCTGGGAACGTCACCCGGCATCGGTCTTCCTCTCTAACCTGCCAAAATGATGGTAAGTGCACAATCACGCCTGTTTTATGTGCTAATCGCCCCCCATCCATTCTGGGAGCTCATCGTAATTCGTCTTTCCGTTAATATATTGTGAAAAGACATTATGTTCTCTATATCTGTGGATTTATTTTCTTCACAGAGGATTGTGTTTGTTTATTTGATCTTGTGAAAGTGTCGCTGTCGCTGCGGCCGTTAGCTAGCGCTTTATGGTTTTGTTGTTTGCATGTGCGCATGCTTGGTTCATGGGTTGTGTGCGATATTTATAATAGACGTGTGTGTCGCAGAAAAAAGTGAAATAATCCTTAAATAATTGTGTTTCTTAGCTGATGCTGTGATGTGAGATAAAAGCCCCACCTCTTTATGGCAGCAAGCTAGCAGTGAATAGATTGCTAACGGCTACTAGAATCACTGTCGGCTTTTGGGTCCATCACGGAAGCGTTTTTTTTGTTCAACACTTTACATTATACTTCGAGTTAAGTTCTGCATGTAATAACGCACACTAGTGTTTTCTTAGTTATTTATTAGCTGCCCATTATCACACATTACTGAAGATAGTTAAGTCTCTGCCTAGGCGTTTTCCTTATCGGATTTTAGTGTAATGAAAGAATAAACAGATTTTGAATTGTCTTCTTGCCACATCATTGCCAAACTCGCATAACTATCTGATTATATTACACATCATTTTTACCCAACATTATAGAAAAAAGTAATGCAAAAATATACTATAAAATAATTTAAAATACACTTAGTAAATAACTAAATGGGTGGCTTGTAGCCTTTCTGCAGTGTTTACTTCATATAACACAGCAATTTGCAAATAATTATGTTAACATTGTGTGCTTTATTTGTGTGTTTTATTTTGTGAAATGTCCAAGAGACAAGCGGTCACACTATAGCAGCTATAAAAAGTCATCCCACTGCCTCTCTTTCACTTCCACTCTATCACGTTTGGAGCTAAAAAAAAAAAAAAAAAGAAAAATTATAATAATAATTACAAATATTCATGTTACTAACAAGCTAAAACGTAGTTGTCTCTCCTGAAAACTTTATTTAATGCTTGTGACACTGCATACTGATTTTCTAAAGTTTAATGCTTCCTTACAGATGGCTTCAATATATTGACTGATTTATTTTTTTCTTTAACACTTTTTTTTATTCATTATTAGTCGTACATTATGCGGAGTGTATAGCATACAAGTCTCTGTGAGTTAGCAGTCAGTTAGGCATGAGTGCTAGTCTATGCATGGTTTGACGTCTTATAAGTGTTAATAGATGTTTTGGAAAAACATGTTTCTTTTATGTTTAGCCATACATGTGCTGTGTTGACTTTTCCTGAAATTCTGCCTTAATTTACAAATTCGTGTCGCACTGAGCATTTCGTCCCTCTGTACCTTGCTTTTTTTATTGCTAGGTTATTTATTTTTTTTCTCTCCCCACAGCCCACACCGGTAATCCTTCTGAAAGAGGGGACAGACACCTCCCAGGGTGTCCCTCAGCTCGTCAGCAACATCAATGCCTGTCAGGTGATTGCAGAGGCAGTGCGCACCACACTGGGTCCCCGCGGTATGGATAAGCTTATTGTGGACAACAGAGGTGAGAATGAGATGATGACAGCCTGCAGATTTCTGTAAAACTTTTGTCAAGGACAGAAGAGCATTCAGTGTATTGTCACTTAAGTTCAACTAGTATTAAATCAATGATAATAGGAGTGCTGAAGTTCTGTATGTTTGCAGGTAAGGCCACCATCTCTAACGATGGAGCTACCATCCTGAAGCTGTTGGATGTGGTTCACCCTGCAGCCAAAACCTTGGTGGACATTGCCAGGTCTCAGGATGCTGAGGTGCAGATTGAATGGGAGTGAAAGCTTTAAAAAATGCCTTACGATATCCGGAAATGCTCAGGCTCATACATTTGGGTGTGTCCCCCCAGGTTGGCGATGGTACCACATCTGTGACGCTGCTTGCAGCAGAGTTTCTAAAGCAGCTGAAGCCATACGTTGAGGAGGGGCTCCACCCCCAGACCATCATCCGAGCTTTCCGTACCGCCACACAGCTCGCTGTCAAAAAGATTAAAGAGATAGCTGTCACCATCAAAAAAGACGACAAGCAGTAAGTCTGAACCCAGCACCTTTATCTAGCAGACAAATTGTCGTGGAGATTTTGTATGGACACAGTTGGCTATTGGGTAGAAAATAGAGGCGTCTAATGTTTAAATTTTAAGCTGTTAAAACAGATGCATATTCATTAAGATGTTTAAGTAGCTTCAGAATGATTCTATTAGCAAGATATTTCTCTTCCTGCCTCTCAGGGAGCAGAGGCTTTTGTTGGAGAAGTGTGCTGCCACAGCAATGAACTCGAAGCTGATTGCCAACCAGAAGGACTTCTTCTCCAAGATGGTGGTGGATGCAGTGATGATGTTGGATGAGCTGCTCTCTCTCAAGATGATTGGCATGAAGAAAGTTCAGGGTGGAGCTTTGGAGGTGAGCACTCGGTGTCTTTGAGTTGTAAACACATGCATAAGTTTGTTTTTCTGCTACGGATGCGTAGTGGTATCAGATGTGCTTTTGTTAGTGCATGTGTCCAGTAACTGATGTAATTTAAATTCAATACATTAAAACAATGACCTTCCAATTAAAAGTCTAATTATGCATGTTCAACAAACAATTGCTCGAAGATCGATAGAACTGAATCGATATTTAATGTTCAATATAGTTTTTCTCCACAATGTTAAATATGCTGCATTTCAAATGTATGCTAATCTCATGTTGTGAAAGTGTAGATGATGTCAGGAGTTTTTGGCTCAATTTTAATAGTTTTAAATCTAAGTTCATATACGACACAACAGTACACATTCAGCTGTATGAATTTTTTGAGTAACCCTACTGTTTGGTTCTGCAGGACTCTCAGCTGGTGGCTGGAGTGGCCTTTAAAAAGACCTTCTCCTATGCTGGCTTTGAAATGCAGCCTAAACGTTACGAGAACCCCAAGATTGCCCTCTTAAACATCGAGCTGGAGCTGAAGGCAGAGAAGGACAACGCTGAAGTTCGTGTCAACAATGTTGAGGTCAGTATCCCTGCTTTCTCTATAGTCTACTAGTCCACTGTTCTTAGATGGTTTGTGGTGGTTTTAAGCACAGTTTAAGTGAATTTAAAATAAAACACAGTCCGTATCACGCAATCTTTTTCAGGACTATCAAGCCATTGTGGATGCTGAATGGAACATCTTGTATGATAAGCTGGAGAAGATCTACAAGTCTGGAGCCAAAGTGGTGCTCTCTAAACTGCCTATCGGGGACGTTGCTACACAGTACTTTGCTGATAGGGATTTGTTCTGCGCTGGCCGTGTCCAGGAGGAGGATCTCAAGAGAACCATGATGGTAGGGAAGCTCCTGTTGTTCGTGTGTGTGCATATATTTGTTTTTTTTTATTATACTTTATTTTATTTAACAACTAAAATTCAGTTATAATGTATAACATTGTCCAGGATTGTCATTGTTAATTTTGAATGGTAGTTGAAGCATAGTTACAAACATACTTAATAGCACAATTATATTTATTAATGCAATAATTGGTGCATTTTATTATTTTAATGGCATTTTATTTTATTTTACTGGTTATCAGTGTGCATTCTGAGTGACTTTGGTGTCTCCTCCAGGCGTGCGGAGGCTCTATCCAGACAAGTGTTGGCTCTCTCACTGATGATGTTCTGGGCTGCTGTGAGCTCTTTGAGGAGGTGCAGGTTGGAGGAGAGAGGTAAAGACAGTTTATTAGCATAGTGGATACATATCTATAGTGGATACATGATGTAACGATATAAAAAAGCTTATTTCTCCTTTTCTAGGTACAACTTTTTCAAAGGGTGTCCCAAGGCTAAGACATGCACCATCATCCTGAGGGGTGGAGCTGAGCAGTTTATGGAGGAGACCGAGCGGTCGCTTCATGATGCCATTATGATCGTGCGCAGAGCCATCAAGGTGTGTTATCAGTCACTGAGATGTTTTAATAGATTTAAAAATGTTTTGCTTATTGTACAACTGATGTGTACCCACTTTTGTCAAATTAAAACCTGACTTCTTAGCCCCCTTTTCTTTATTTTTATTTCTTTTTTCTTTTTTTGATTATAGAATGATTCAATTGTGGCTGGAGGTGGAGCAATAGAGATGGAGTTGTCCAAATATTTGAGGGACTATTCCAGGACCATCCCAGGCAAGCAGCAGCTACTGATCGGAGCCTACGCAAAAGCACTGGAGGTCATTCCCAGACAGCTGTGTGACAATGCTGGCTTTGATGCAACTAATATTCTTAACAAGCTTAGAGCCAGACATGCTCAGGTATGAATTCTGATAATGTTACTGCTATTGTTATTCTTACATACATACACACACACACAAATAACAGTCTGGGAGAATTAGTCTGACTGAAACTGTAAGCTATTAATTTGATGCTTTTTCTGTAAATATTTAGTTAGGCTGGCCTGGTTTTTTTATTTTTTTTTTATTTTTTTTTTTTATTTATTTATTTATTTTTTTTTTTTTTAAACTGGGACCATGTGACTGACATTGCCAACAGGTTATAAGAATGTGTTTGGTTGGTCATCTTCAAAAACAGCAGTATAAACATCTAAGTACACACTGTAGGACCATGACAGAGCATCTGAGACTGACCTATCATTAATCTGTATGTATGTACAGAAACCATTTGTATGTACAGAATCTAAATTTTTTTTTTGTCAGAACGGTCTTCATTGACTTAGAATAGGACTGGTAAGGATCATTTTTGAAAAATGTTTTAAAATGTTTTAATGCATTCATAAATTGTCTTAATAATTGTCTATTAGGGTGGGATGTGGTACGGCGTGGACGTGAACAACGAGGACATCGCAGATAATTTCCAGGCATGTGTGTGGGAGCCAGCCATTGTGCGCATCAACGCTCTGACCGCTGCTTCTGAAGCCGCCTGCCTTATACTCTCTGTGGATGAGACCATCAAAAATCCCCGCTCTAGTGTTGATGCTGGTCCAGGACCTGGTGGTAGAGGCAGGGGTCGTGGAAGGCCCCACGCCCACTAGAATGGCACACACTCAACAACCCTGGGCACAGCATTTCTCTCTATGTGTAGCCTCTGGACTGATAGATCAAACGGATGCAGTTTTGGTCCCATTTTACTTACTAGCCTGTTACTGAATGCCTGAAACATTAACTGTTGGTTACCAGCTACAGATTAAAATTAAGCATGTATTGTCAAATGCTTATGTGTAAGGTTTTGTAAGTAAAGTGGGATATTGGCTGCTACATAGTGGCTGCTTGTTTTGTAATAGTCTGATCACACACACAAGGACATTCTGGTTTGTGAAATTGTAGAAGCACTGATACTGGCCATTACGCCAGACTACAGGATGTTCCCATGTTGTCATTCAGTGGAACTATTTATTGGACCATTAAAATCTGTACTTTCACATTTTGTCTGCTGGCTTATTTATGTATTCTTTTATTTAAATGCTGGGTTTAGCAGTTTATTTGCTGTCATACTATATTTATACCATGTTTGTATTGAGCTTTAACATAGTGTTTTTAGCAACTCCATGTACTGGTTCAACCAAAGATGAATACTAGATTAGGTTTGGTTTTCTTAGTATGTATTGGGTACATATTCAAAGTTAATGCGTAGCCAATAAAAAACAAAAACAAAGTCAAACAAAAAAAAAAACACTACTGCTTAGAGACATGATTTGAAATAAAAAAAACAAAACATTTTGTGTACATTTGCAATGTGCATATATGATTTCTCTTACATGAATTCCTTACTATGTATTAGTATTCCAGCCACCAGGTGGCATTGTTGTAAAGAAAAGGTGAATCTAGGGGTCTGTGTAACAATTTTGATCATAAAAAAAACATTACTACTTGGACAGTAATAACTCAACAACAGTAGATACAAAAATAAAGCTTTTAAGTGGTTTCTTATAATGAAATTGCTTCAGAAACTTGTGCTAAACTATTTCAGGATCCAGATTCTGAATTAGTCTTTTGACTTGTTCATGTACTTTATTGTCTTGTCCTCAAAACAATGGTAATTTGGTTAGTTAGACAGGAAGTCAATAGCAGCCTTAACCTGTCTCCCTGTGGCCATGTCGATAGCAGTCACTTTAATTTCAGTGTCTCCAAACTGCATGGTGGCTCGTATCTCCCTGCGCTCAAGCACTGAACCGTTTGTGCCGTTGTTGATGGCACCTGTTTCCGCATCGGGCAGATCCAGTGTTATGGTGCCACACTTCCTAACACCAGCATCTGTTATGTACACTACATCATCACTGGTGCAACAGTAAATATTTATTATAATCTTCCTTTGGCCCACTCTGGCTGGAGTGTAGCTCCGCCTGACCACCTCTCCTAAGGCCACTGACTGGTCAGTAGAAACAAACCGGTCCAGGATGTCTGTGCACCACTGCCGGCCATCTTTTATAAGAAGTTTCTCACGTGGATGACGACCCTCAATAAAGCGGTTTAGGACACCGACACCATACGTTAATGGGCAGCGGCGGACTCGGACAACTGTGGGGTCTAATCCAAACAGCACTGCCCCCTTCAGGATGGTAAGACCCACATCCTGAGGTATGATGACGCGGCAGCGATGGCCCAGTGCATTCTGGACTGCACGCTGGAGCATTGGAGACTCAGCAAAGCCACCCACCAAGAACAGAAATCGCACATTCTTAACTTCCTCCTTCTCCATCAGGTCCTCTATTACAGAAGAGGGGAAAAAAAAAAGAATTTACTCAGCTGTGTTAAGGGTTTTTTCCTGAACTGTGTGAGCAGAGTGTAAATCTTACCAATGTGTTTGATGATCTTGCTGATGGTTGGTTGGAAAAGCTCATTTGTAGCCTCTGCTGTAAGCCTTAGCATCCCTTGAGAAGACCATTTTACTATGTTCATACTGAAAGAGACATCAAAATGCATGATTTTATGCTGGAAAATAAAAAGGGATATATTGAATCTCATGTTCAGTCTTTTGTGTTTCAAAACAATGCTAATCATATTTCACGACCAGTTAGTTCCATATATATTATATTTCATATATTACTCTTTAATCCTTGGTTCTGTATAACACTTATGTAGCATTGTGGCCCTGAATGAATGTTGTTTTATTTCACTGTGTTCTGTATCAGCTATATATGGTCTAAAGGACAATAAAAGCCTCTTGACTTGACTTGAAATTACTTCTACTCATCAAGTACACGATGCAACTTTAAGTTCTGTCAAATCCACATCTGCAACTAAACAGGCCCACTACAACCTTGACCAGTGAGAATATCCGTACTTGCTCTTGCGTAGCGCTGTCTCCACGCTCTGACCACAATGTCTCTTGTAGAAGTCGATGAAGGAAAAGGGAAGTGAGATGTTGAGTGCACTCGTTCTGCTTGGAGCTGCTGTGCGTTTGCGGGCCTCGAAGGCAATGGTCAGGTCCACCCAGGCAGCCGGACGCTTGGCTTTAAATGTTTCAATGAAGTCTGACCCAAATATCTTACACAGCATGGCCTCAAAAGCCAGGTCTACTCCTACCGCACCATAGGGACCTCCTGAAAAACAGAATGTAATCTCTTGAGTGCTTACTGCACTAAAAAGTGAGAAAGGAAAGGGAAAAGGGAAGGGAAAGGAAAGGAAATAGTACACTGGTTCATGGGTTTAGGGATAATTCCAAACATCATGATATTTGCATATTTTGCACAGCTTTATAGAGTATAGATTTATCTTTACTAAAAAAAAGAACAAAAACCTGTTTAACTTAAAAGAAAGATTGTTGGGTCAATAAAGAGTCATGCAACAAAAAAATGTGGAAAGCTTTCAGGAATTCTTCAATCAAAGGAAAATTAAGCTCTTGTAAGACAATGGAATACTATTTCAGAGGGTAAAATATTTGTGGTTATGCTTTCAGCTATTTATTTTCCTTCTGATGGTTCATGGATACCACAAAACCTTAAGGAAGGTTTAAGTAAGGAGAAAGATGTGGCATGTGGGATGTGGTCGCCTAGTGGTTAATAGGTCTACCAATTGGAAGGTTGTGAGTTCAAATTCCAGGTCTGCCAAGGCACCACTGCTGGGCCCCTGAGTAAGGCCGTTAACCCTCAATTGCATGGTTGTGTAAAGTGAGATAAATGTAAGTTGCTCTGGATAAGGGTGGCTGTAAATGTAAAGAGTTAATACTTTCTCATCTTGAAAGTGTTTATGAGTGTACAATATATAATTACTCTATAGGTGAATGTGTTTAAGGAATTTATCTTAGACTTCCATTCTAAGTGTGCTTTGAGTAAAAGACCTTTTTGTTCTTTTGTAAGTGCAGAGAAATGACATTTTTACTATGATAATAACAGATATCAGATAAAAAAAAATAATAAGGAACAGCTATACCAACAAATCAGTAGTGCTGCATTTCAAATTATGTCAAATACTAGCCTCTTATAAAATAATATAGTTATATAGTATAACATCAGATCAGACACATTTAACAGTTTTTACTGAAACGTGTGATTTTTTAACAGGTTCAGAAAACATACTCAGAAAACTGTGATGTAATGCCTCTCAGTAATTAAAAGCATATGTCTGTATCTTCCACTCCTGCACTCACCTGATGCTTTGTACAACTCCTTCAGTGTTCCCTGAGGCTGTTCAATCTGATGTACTGTGAGATCCACTGTCCCGCCTCCACAATCTGCCACTATGTACTTATCACCTACAATAACATACATACAAGTTTTCAAGGGGTCATCCCTCTGTAGTAAAGCATGACGTTTCATTGAGCATAAAAACTGCATTTAGAATAGGGCTAGGTTAAATGTGTCTGTAAAAGGGGCTCCATGTTAATGACACTAGAGAAAGCCCTGCTGAGAAGAAGAACACAGTGTGAGAGCATAAAGACTCTGAAAAGAACATAGTCTGAGAGCGTAAAGCGTGGAAAAAAGAAAGTACGCTGCCTCTTATTTATTTAAATTTATTCAAATCCATTTCTTTAAAGTTTCCTTGAATTTAAAATTAGCTCATGAACAAATTTAAATTACATTTTTTTTTGTCACTTTGTCCTTGATATACAAATAGCCAATTAAGGTTAAGAATAAAAATAAGTTAAACTAATAAAAATAATATACAAATTAGATATAATAAGTAAAAAACCAACATCTAGAGTATATACGTAGGGCAAATTCACTATAGAGGCATCCGTTCCTAAGAGGACCACCCACATCCCTCTTACTATAGTGTTTTTTTTTTCTCACCCAGCTCCCCAGCCAAAGTCATCACTAACATCAGCAAAATATATATTTTGGGTTTTATGTGAGAAGTTAGCACATATTCTATATTTCTCTCTCTGTGTGTTCTCTATCTCTTCTACTCTCTCACTTTCTTGTTCCTCCTCTCTCTTGGCAGGAAACATCTGGACCTGAAGAACTGATTATTTTGACCTGGACCTCCTGAGCTTGCCTGGCAAGGAATAGCATGCTTTAAAATATACACCCCCACCAAACAAAGCACCTCCATACAGTCCATGCAGGCGATATAGCAGCCACAGCCAGAAATAACATACGCATGATTACCAGCACATTCGAATGTGGGTTTGGAATTACAGCAGAAAAAATTGTAATTGTACAGATCCAAAACAAGAGCCATTGCTTCTCTGTCCCACAGATTAAATTGTATTAAACTTCGGGTAAAGGAAATGTGGAAAAAACAACTGGCTTTTTGAGTCCCTTGTGTAATAGACTGATATGGTGTACCACAAGGATACTGTTTCTTTCTAAGGAAATGAAAAGCCATATGTGTTTGTGTGTGGGTTTTGTTTGGCTGGTTTTATATGTTGAAATAGTTCTGGTTGAGAAGTCTGATTTGTGTTGGTTATGTCAATATCAAACAGTTCTACTCATTCACTATTTAAAAAGACAATCCATTCCAAATATAAATGCGAGCTGCCTCACTCAACTGCTGCACATTTCTGTCACAACATATCCATCTTTAAGGCTGCTTATCTTTTAATCTGGACTTAGCAATGTAGATGTGTGAGTACCTCATTCGTTTAATGACCTTTAATTATTCTGTCAGTGATTAATATGCAGAAACTTTACCTGATACCATTAAACCTGTAAAGATCTACTGTATACAGGGCTAAAATTGTATAACACTCTTTTTCATCTGTATTCATGTTCGTGGAAACTGCTTTATCTTTATCAGTGGATAGAGTTCCAATCCTGGAAGCACCGGATGTGAGGAAGGAATACATCCTGGATGCAATGCTAGTCTGTCACAGAACACACACTCACATATAGGAGTATATTAGTGTTGCAATTTACTTGTCAGGTGAGACTGGAGTAAACTGGGAGGACTGGAGTACACTGGAGTACTCAGAGGAAACCCATACAAACATGTGTAACTCACATGATAGTAACCCAAGACCCTTGAGCTGTAAGATGGCAAAAATATCTGCTGCACCAATGTACCACATCCTACAACCAATAACGTGGTCTATCCTTCATATATATAAAAAAAAACCCTTTACATTCTTACCCGTCTGCATCTCAGACCACAGTTCCCCAGTTCCACTCTCCACGAGGAACGTTCGGCTGTGTCTGGCCTTGCGAAGCTGTTCACGTGCTGTAAAACACAAACATACACTTCACTCTGTAATCTGTGAACCATTGTTACTAATCAGCAGCACATGGCCTTCATTAGCAAAAGCCACATTACAACAAGAAGAAAGGCATGGGGGGTTGGAGTAGAGGTTCAGAACAATAACAAAGCCCACATATTTCATGAACATGAGTTCTTTTTCTTTAACACATACTGTTCTCGAAGGTTCAGCTTCACTGACACAACTATGTGGTATTATGTGGTGTATGAGTCTCAGCATTAGTTACAGTACATCTTAAAAATGACCTACTGAAGGAGGAATGATCTCTGATTCTCTTTCTGGCTGAAGTGAAGGACTGCCTGTATTCCAGGGGGAATGTTTTTATTGTTGTTGTAAAACACAACGTTTCCTCTCTTACCGCTGGTCATATTAAGTGTGACCCTTCATTTCAGCCAGTGCATTTAGATTACATCTGATTCATCTGAACCATGCAAGCGCTCTTATAGTACTTTGCAGAAATCATAAAAAACAGTGTACATTTACAACTTGTAGCAACTTATACTCTTATCCAGAGTGGGTTGCTGAAATGCTTTGAGGTTTCTAACAAAAGATATCTTCACATATGCATAGGTCACTGTCCAAGAATATCAAGCTAAGCTCTGTCAGGAAGGAGATAGCATGATTAGGAACAGCGATAAAAATATTGTGTTGTGTATTTTTTGATAGTGCTTTTTTAAGTGCTTAGTAAAGACTGTGATTCAGCTGTTCGGACATCCAGGGGAACTTTATTCCATGATTTGTTGCCAGCACAGAGAACAGATTTAACAAACACTGTAAGGATAAAAGCTTATGGACAACTGACTAATCACACATGTGCTTGATGAGCATCACATTCCATATTTAGTCACCTCCACTCTTCTAGGAAAGCTTTCCATTAGATTTTGGAGTGTGGCTCATTGCTCATTCAGCTACAAGTCAGGTCTGCTTAGGTATTGATGTGTGGCGAGAATGCCTGGGGTGAAGTCAGCATTCAAATTCATCCCAAAGGCATTCAGTCCGATTGATGTCAGGGCTCCATACGGGCTAATAGATTTATTCCTCTCCAGCTTTTGTAATTTTTGTCTCCATGCACAGGTGCTTTGTCATGTGGGAAGAGGTTTGGGCCTCAGCTCCAGTGAAGTGAAATTGTAATGCTACAGTATACAGGGACAGAATTGATGCCATATAGTGTGTCTTCCTTGTATCCTAAGTGATAGTGGGTTCAGTTGAGGTTAAATGGGAATATGGTGCACTCCAGTTTGCGATTTGTACCCTTCCTAGTAGGATTAGTACCCTTACCCTTATGTAGGATTGGGCTGGTCCATTTTTTAGCTTTATAGTAAAGCATCATTGTTTTAAATTTAGTGTAAGCAGTTCCTGATAGCCAAATGAGATAACATAACAATAAGGTGATGTGGTAAACACACATTTGATCATAATACAGCTATTTGTTGTGCAGTCTTCAAAACTTTAAAAATCCTTAAGAGATCATTGATTGTGTTGCTAAAAAAATCATTAAATGTTTTATATAGTCCCTTTTTTGGCAAGTTTTCGCAAGAACCTTAGTTATCCAACAAACCCTTAAAGAGCCTTTCTTTTTAAATATTGTAGCTATATATTTCAACATACATAGTAGTTCATTCAATACGGCCCACTTGGAAGTCTTGAGTGAAATATATAAATGAATACAATCAAGTCCTTTCAAATTCTTTGTATGTGCCAGAATTTCAGAGCTGGGATGCTTTTACTTCAGCACTGAACTTTAGGCACAGCCTGGAATCCATTCACAGTATGGAACAACATTAAAGAAGAAATAAGAGATGCAAAAAGAAAAGAAAACAAAAAATTAAATTTGGAAAGTAATGACTTCCAATCCTGGCTGACATCATTGCAACTAAAAGCTCATTCAGATCTGTCGGTTTCCCTAGACAAGACCAGCCTGAGTGTGTAATATGAGAATATGAGTGTGTGTATGTTTGTATTACGATAATCAATTATGAGAATCATTCTGGATCTTGGTGTACATGTGTGCAATCAAACCAAGTGGCATGCTTTCACCAAGAACATGCTTTCACACAGTTGCTAAACCTTTGTGCTTGGGATACTCAGCTTTTTCTCTATAAGTGTACAGTGATGGGCATCTCCAAAGAAGCTCTTTTCAAACTTGAGAGTGAAAGAGATAGAAGAAAGAAGAGAAGAAGCAGTTGGGTATGCAGAAACTTGGAACGAATTCAATGTCAAACATGTTTTTGGGACTGAGAGAGCAGGGAGCCATCATTCATACACTGGATTTAAAGAAAAGAAAGAAAGGGGCAGGGGTTTGAAGGAAAGGGCGGGTATAGAGAGTAAATGTGAAATGTTTGACTGAACAGACTGAAAGAGGCTGAGATCATGGTCCAACAGCACCTTGTTCCAATTACACGTGGTGTGTGTGTGTGTGTGTGTAAAGGGGGATTGTGGTGCTAAAAGCTTTTGTCTGTATACTGTGAGTGTGTATATTTTTATGCAAGGGAGAAAGCTGAAAAGACTAATAGCGTGTTTTGTTTAGGAATGGCTGCTGTAAACAATAGAGGGTCTTATTGTTTTATGATAGACGCTGATGGTGGTTTATTTGAGGGACACGGTATTTTAAAAGGAGAATGACAGTCCTGGACCCCAGATTCTCCCTCTTACTCTCCTAATATAAACCACATGCTGTTATGCCTTACCCCTCTGACTGAACCACCCCCAAGCGCTTTATTTGATCCTACATTTACCCTGACACACACCAAAGCAGAACACAATATTTCCCCTAATAGAGCACAACCCCACCAAGGGATGAAAGCCCATCTTGATTTCCCAAACCCTGAAGATGTTTTGCATCCCATCTTAATGCAGTAAAAGTGATCTGCTTTGCTGTGCTGGAGCTTTGCCTGGAGTGTTCTTTGTACAATCATGTTTAGCATTAAATGAAACATTTAAAAAAGGAGCAATGTTTAAAGAGGTCCACTACCTTGCCTAAAACTGGAGTCAAAGGGACGGGACCCGTCCATTTCCAAGCCATTTGTCATTGGTCTCAGGCTCAGGTCAATGACCTGGTGGAGGCGGAGCTTTCTACAATAGATTGAAGCGGCTTCAGGTTCAAGAGCAATGAGTAACTGCTCGGCAGAGTCTCTAGCCACAAGGCCGGCCTATAGAAAAAGAGAACAAAAAGAGATTGAAGAACAGATCAAGAAGCTGAAAGAAAGAAATAGTATCTAAAGCCTTGAGTCAGTGCTGCTTTACTGATCTGTGCTAGCTACATAAGCACTATGAAAAGATGTTAAGAAAAAGCCACGACAATGTATTAAGTGCCTTGTTTTTCTCCATGCATCTCTCCCCTTTCTCCCTCTCTATCTCTCTTTCTCTCTCATGCTTGGCCGGGGCAGGTGTGGTTTCCTGTATTTGTGCACCCGTCTCGTGTATTGTTCAAACTGAGAGCCACCACCCGGAGGAAACTACGCCCCTCTCGAACCCTCAGAACCGAGGAGAACAGAAAGGCAGTGCGGGTCAGGAAGGCTGTCTCGACTCGAAACACCATCACGAAAGCCACGATTGAGTTGTATATTGGAGATGCATGAGGAAAAACAAACTCTAGAAGTGGAAGTAGTAAATTGTGATAGGAAAAATGAATAGGAAAGATTTACTGATGATGGGACATCCTTCACACACCCTCTACACACTCCTATTTGTGCATGCATTCCTTTTTTACACACACACTCTAAAGTTACAACTGAAGACTAGACTCTCAGTGGGTAATGTCATCTGTCTTTGTGTACATGTGTGTGAGAAAGAGTAAGAAACAAGTAGAAAGGCATGTCAGTGACTTTGAGTGTTCCTGGCATTGATGAATGCCCTGTGGTTATACACAGATGGTCTGAGTTCAAGTGGATTACCAGGTAAGCAGCCTCTCTCATGAACTGCTTGGCTGGTTGTCTCCACACAGCAGGAACAGTGATGACCCATCGCACTTCATCACCTTCCAGTATAGATGAACACTGGTCTTTCACCTCCTACACACACCACACACAAACACCGGCAGGTCTAAGGTTAACTTTAATATCTCGTTTTGCTTCAGAGAAAGCTACACTAACAAACAACTAAGGACACAAGGATACAAAGGTTTTATAAAGTAATATATAAGCATTGATAGAGCTGATAAATGCTATAGCGATATAATTGGAGAAAAAGGGTGAAAAATTAAACCCTTAGGAAGTATACAAACAATTAATACCAATGAAGACAGATACAAATATGTCTTATCCCAAATACTATGTGAAATGATAAGTGTTTGGATCTTTGAGGAAGGACAAGAGAAGGAAGCAATAGATATAACTATTTTGGGAACCTGTGCATGGATAACAAAATTATAATCGATCAGTTATTATCATCTCGAAACTGTAAATTCATATTTGAGTCACACAGGCTACACTGCCCATGTGGTAAGGAAGTATTCCTCACATTAATGGAAATCTGGATCACATTAAACAGCTTATATGCTGAACTGATAACAGATTGATGTGGTCAGATTTGATAGTGGTATTTACTCATAAGGTCCAGAAGGTAAGAAGAGAATGGATGAGATGAGATAAGATAAAAACAACACAGTGTTTACTGACCCCACCATCTTAACTCTTACACGAGGACACACTCAACCGCTTTTAATGGACACACTAAACACTTATTTAATGTTCTTTTTAAATGCTCTCATTTCCCACAGAGAGCATTTTAGTGCATGTACTGAATAAATGATCATCGTGTGAGACTTTACAGTCTATGTTTGGAATGTGTGGGATGTTTTGTTGTGAAAGAGATGGAAAGACAACCTGGTTTTATATTTTACCTTTAAGGCATGCTCCCGGAAGAATCTTAAAGCATGAGCAAAAACCTCAATGGCCCGAACTCTCCTTCCACTCACTGACTCCAACTCTGTCACCATGGTGAGGTCCTACAAAACAGGACAAATGCTGCAAAATGTTTTTATCTCCTCATTCCTTATTCAGTCACTCAGTCTTTTATTTAAACACTTCTATTTCATTCCATAATGCTAACCAAAGCCCAGGCATAATGTAATTTTATGTAATTCTATCCTCAAATAACCACTAGCTATGATATAATATAATAGTTGTATGCCTGCATTCTTACACTAGTGCTATGAATCTTCATTTTGAACTTGTCAAAGTAAAGCCAGTGCCTAGCTTCCTCAGGATCCAAGTCATGATAGCTGTCTCGTGCTGCAAAGCCAAAACTGTGGAATCGCAGGTCAGGGGTCAGCAGCAAGCAGGTCGGGCTCTTCTGATTGGCCACCCCTGGATCGCCACCCTCCCATCGCCTGTGGAGATTTGAAGATGATGCTGATAAGACATATAGATAAGCATTTGGTAGAGATTGTGCCTGACCAGAATGAAAGATGCCAGTCTTGTCTCTGGTTCTGATTTAATTCATCAGTTATAGGTGGAGTGCTGGTTTGAACTTAGAAGTTCCAGATATCTTGGTGTGATCAGTTACCTCATCATATGGATGACCTCTGGGTCCTCTGTGAAACTGAAGGCATAGCCACTGGAGGTGGTGCCAAAATCAATCGCCACCACTACAGAAAATGGACGTGCTACACATGGCCTCAGCTCAGTCCTCTGCATGGAGAGATGGAGATACAGTTTCAAAAAGTTTGATATAGGGAGGAACAGGATAAAATGTTCAACCAAATATAATTGGTGTATGTCCATTGAGAAAGAGAAAACAGGAGACTGTCCATCCTGAAACCTTCGCCATAACCTTTTCTCAAGGAGCTGTGTTTATCAGATCTGCAGCTCTGCCTGGCTCTGCCTGGTACTCATATAAACAGCCTCCTTTCTCTCTCACCTTTCATTCCTCTTTCTGACCCTTTTAGGAACTACATTTAGGAAAAACTGCACATTCCAGACTTGGTTTCATATTTCAAGGAGTGTGTCATGGCTGAATATCTTCTTCTTGGGTTAACGTGTTTTAGAGTCTACCACAGATTGCAGTGTGTATGAAGAATGTAGGATTAAGCCTCACACAGGGCATTAAGTAAAGTAACATAATTGCAGACATTGCAAATGCCACTTCTTGCTTTACCATTCTTGGGCTTTAAAGAAGTAGTCAGCTTTGGCTTTGCACTATTATGGTTAGCAACAAAAATGTGGATGTGGCACTTGATCTGAGATTAGTATGTGGCATCATACCGGAGAGGGTGAAGGAGTGAGAGGAGCGATACTGCATTCATTCCTGGAGGGAGAAGGAGAGCTGCTTGGAGATGTAGACCTGCATCTGTCCTCATCTTTAAGAGAAGAGACAGAATGATTAATGTTCAAAACCCAGATTATTTCACTTTGACTTCTGAGCTGATGACCTTTAAGGAGGATATTTCAAATTATACATAAAATGTTTAAGACCCTTACAAAAGTTATTTGCTTTCCATTTTGCCACACCGCATCAGAGTGATGTCCTTTTTCTACGATTTTGTGTTAAGACAGTTCAACATTGGTATTTGGTCATCAATTAATAGCTATAAGCAAAGGTGTAGATTTGGTTTGAACATTGGGGATAAATGTTGGTATACTGACTGTTATTTTTTAAATGGAAAAAAAAAAATGTTTTGTGTGTAGTGTTATTAGTTAATTATTTTAATAATTAGTTAATCTACAAACATTTGTGATTAATAGATCGTTATATTAGAATGAGTCAAAATCATTAATTCAACCAATTTGATAAAAAATCAGATTAATTTTGGAAGGATATAAACAATGTTGTGAATAATTTTGTCATTGATAATTTGAGACACTATTGAAAATTGTGTCTGTGACTTGAAGGCTGTTTTGGTAACTTGTTATAGTCAGGGCCGGCTCGTACATATAGGCAGCCACCTAGGGCGGCAACACAGTCAGGGAGGCGAGAGAGAGGGAGAGACTTGACTTTTTTTCACTTTGGAATTATATTAATATTAACATGAAGTTTCCACACCATTAGTTATTCTAAATCAAAACGAAATCTCCATCATTCTGTCTAATAGTGATGAAACTATGCCCTAGATAAACACATTTTTATACATTCACATGCTTCATAAAAATTGTGAGTGGGATGGGGCATCATTTTTGTGTTTTGTCTAGAACGGTAGCTGAGCTTGTTCCGGCCCTGGTTATACTGATAGTTATGGCTAAATTGCAATGGATTACCTATCTAGCTAAAATGTATGTGGAGTGTTTCTCTCAAACCTCCTTATCAGTACATGCTTTGTTCTTTGTAATGCTCTTTGACCAGCAGTATAAAATAGTCTGCTAGGCTGCGCTTCTTTTCATTTTTCCCTTTCAAGCTGCAGTTGCAAAGCATTGTGACGTGTGACACATTGGCTGGATGATACCAATTGGTTCAATGGGGGGTTTGTCTGATTTATTATTACGAACTCATATTTGATTAGGAACAAAATTATTGTTAGAAAATAAATTAATTCTACATATTTTTTTATTAGATCTAGTGTGATTTTCATGTTTGAAATATTGGGGCGTTGTAACATGGATTTCAATATTGGGGCGTTACCTCCCCCCCACACAAACTACGCCCCTGGCTAGAAGCAAACAAAATTCAGTGTGTAATGCTTAAATATGCTTCTAGACCCAAAAATAATATAGAAATATTATTTATTATAACATTTCAAACATACCATAGGAAAGGTTTGATGTGCAATTTAGCTATGTAACAGATGTTTCTATTTTTTATTTATTTGTTTAAACTTCCGATTACATTTGTCTTGCTCTTAAACTTAGTTACATCCTTATTTACCTTGTCATTCATGACACAAGAATTAAAGGGCCTCTGAAATTACCAACTGTCGCTTTAAAAGCTGATACGTTTCTAGGATTCTAGGCTTTTCGCATCTTCATGTCAGCAAACCAGGACTTCTCTCTCATTTCTTTCTCAACGTTTTGAAAGGCTGAAACTGTTTTCAGCATGTTTTTCATCATGAAGAAAAAAAATCCCCACTTTCACACTGAGAAGGCCAATATTAGGCTGATGCTTTTTTCCTGAGGTTTTCAAGGATACATTAATTCACTTGAAAGGCTGTGTGACTTTATGCCATGATTCTAATGACTTACCAATCCCTCCATCTTAAATAACTACTGTATTTGTTCCCACAAACGCATACATGTCCAAACCAACACAGGCACAAGATAAATAACTCACTCATGAGTATGACTGGAATGTTATCACACGGAAACACGCTCATATCACAGAGGGGATGTTAAATAAGGATATGCCACACCTATTTGAACCACAGCGCACCACTACCAAAATCTGTTCTATTTACAAACTATATTTCTTTAGAATCTCTTTACAATCACCACATACTTTAATATTTGGTTATTTAATAATTGGTTAAATTTGTAGTTCAAAATCAAGTGTTAGTGAGGGAAAGTTAATTTTTTATTTTTTTTTAGGTTGGTATTAAATACATAGTCTTGAAATCTTTAAAATATAAGCTAAATGACGACAAAAAAAAATCCTCAGCCTTACATATTATTGGTTGATTTTAATAGGTATGAAATGAGTAACATTTTGTCCTATACAAGGATCAGGAATGTTAAGGTTAAATGTCAGATCTGAGTTAACTGATTTAAACAAATAAAATGTCTACAGCCTACAACTTCAGAATTCTTTCATAATTTCCATTAGCAAGAAATGGAACTTAAATGGTACCAATCACGTTATCAGAAACAGCTCTACCCCTGTACGTTCATACAACTATCCAATCAGCCAATCATGTGGCAGCATCACTATGCATACAAAGATCACACAGATACTGATCAACGGCTTCAGTTAATGTTAATATTAAACAACAGAAAGAGGAAAAGTTCTTCTAATGTGTATGGTTATTTTGAACATGGCATAAATGTTGGTGACAGGTTGGTTTAAATATTTCTCCTGGAATATTTACATGAAGCAACCTCAAGTGAAAAAAATCCCCAGACACATCCAGTGAGTGACAGTTCTGAGGATGGAAACACTTTGTTCTTGAGAAAATTACCTGATTGTACTGAACCGACAGGAACGTTAAAATAATCAAACAACCAATCTTTATACTCGTGGTAGGCAGAAAAGCATCTCAGAATGCACAACGCACTTAACTTAACATTATGGATGAAGGGCAACAAGAGCAGAAGACTATATAGGACAACTATACCTGGGACCCGGAGACTGTTAGTGCTGGGCTGCAGTTCTGCCATCATGGAGGAGACAGGGCTGTCACAGCCTAATTAAGATGGAAATATTATCAATAGATCAATAGTATATTAACTGTATTCAACAATTATTATGTTCATTTATATCTGCATAACTAAACAAAGAACATAATTTTCAACTGTTTTGTTCCTTCCCCAACATGTTCTTATTTGCTTCGTTCCTGGATTCTTATGGTACATGTCTATATCCTTTCTTTATGTTTTAGAGAGAGAGAGAGAGAGAGAGAGAGAGAGAGAGAGACCCTTTCACTTTGTTTGTATATTTTACTGTCAAGGCAAAACACACAGCCACTTTTCCCCACCATTAACACCAGCTGCCACTATGTCCACTCACACAGGCACACAGAGGTCATGATTTTGCCTTTTTTGCAAGTTCAGGTGCTAATGTAAGGTTTTGTGCATCCCTGTAATATGGTATATAGCATTTGTTATAAGTACTCTATTATTAATTTGTTACTCAATCAAACCTCCAAGTGGCACTTTCCCACAATTCAGACAGTTTGAAGTGGCATCACTCCATTGCAAGGGAAAAGCTCTAACCCATGTCCTCCAAAACCTTCACAAGATACTAAATTTAGCAAAGCTCACAGGACATAAATAATACGAGCAATAGGTGGAAGTGCTCCACCTTAGTGTCTCTCACGGTCTATCTTCCATTTTCCCCTTCTTCTCTACAACAAACCAACAACAAGAGACACTAAGTCAAGCTTAGGATGCCCATCTTTAAGCCTCCATTCAAGACATTGTACAGGACATGGAAACATGAATATACAAAATCAACACACAAGTCCAATTACTGTAATAGCAATTGGTCCAGCACATATTAGTGTTGTTCTAAAACACCTGATGCAACTCTTGCAGGAGTTCAGTGTATTGTGCAGTGAGAATAGCAGTTTCACTTCTGAAAATCAGCTTTAGAGAATTCAAGTGCATGATTACTATAAGACCAGTAATGCAAAACACTGTGCTGCACTTTCCAAAAGCCAGTTTCTGCTGGAGAATATATCAACTCACCCCTGCGTGGATGGACCAGTTCTCTGATCTTTGTGACCAATCACTCGATCTGTTTAAATCCACAGTCAGAGAAAAAGCTTTGTGATGCTTCTGATTCTCTATATTGATGAAGTTAGAGATATCAAGAAGTCAGATAAAATAAAGGCACCATTAGAGTGTGCTCAAAGTTGGAGTTGGTGAACAATATCCAAGCACTTTTTAGTCTACAGCCCAGAGCAGAGATTTCCCTTTCACTCGCTCGCCGTGTGTTGCCTCCCGTGTCTGTATCCAGGCAGTCAATCCCTCAACTGCACTGGAATGTCAGAGAGGAAAGGGTGATAGAGAGCAAGCTGCACAGCCACACATACACATAAGTTTTAGTTGGCTCTGGAGGCTTTCATAGTGCAGAAGAGAGGGGAGGGGTGAGTGACTTCATAGGGGATCATATTCAATGACCATGTGCAAGTGTGTGTGTGTGTGTCTGTGTGTGGAGGGAGGGAGGAAAGTGTTTAGAGTGGCAGTACAGAGTGATTAAGTCATCTGCTCCCCCTTTCCTCTTCTTCCTCCCTCCACACCCCCTGCACCAAACCCTCTGTTTTTCCTCCCATCCCAGCTCCCCCTGTCTTACCTCGACTTTCTTCCTGTCTTCTTTTTACTCTCTTTTATCTTTTGCCCTCTTCACTTCCTCATCCTGGCCCATCTGTTTCTTTCTCCCTAACATCAAGTCTCATGTTGCAGTCATTTTACAGCCTTTACACGCAGAATATGAATGTAGAGTGATCGTACCATTTGTGCTCAAAATGGCTCTAAAGCCTTTTCATATTTAGGTAGACAAGATGCAAAAACATTGATAAGTTGTAGTGACTGTCAGCTCCATAGTGTCTATATGTGTGCTGTGATTTTAGTGGCAAGGTTAGAATATTGTAAATAGTAGGAACATGCAATAATTAGCATTGCTGAAATTATACTCAATGGTACCCTATCCATTATATATATAAACGATTCATCTAAAAGCCTCTGACATGATTATTGACCAGGTAATTCATGTAGTTTCAAGTTTCAGTATATTTTTGCAATGCAGCTGTGACGCAAAAAAAAAAGTTTTGATGTATTTTGCTCTACTGGTAAAATTTCTTGATCATCATTTAAGTGCATATATAAATAGGAACGTAAATACATAGTTATGCTGTTTAGTACAAGGACAGAGACGGTATAAATGAATCTGATTAACCCCATCCATAATGTGTACACAAAAACACAAGCATCGATACATATTGTATAGATGCATTCCTCTTACTATTTGCAAGCAGGTCTTTGGATGCATGCTGGAAAAATATCTGAGGATTATACACCAACACACACTCTAGCACAAGAAAAAGTCTGTATGATTTGCACATTCCAGGTTTTGCCCCATTTCAAAATCAATTTATTTTGGCCAAGTCTGGAGACCATTACTAATGCCATCATGAGAGGCCCAGATAAGGGGACTCATGCAAATCACTCTTACACACTTTTTAACCATATCCAGACATCCAGACTTTATGCGCGCACACACACACACACACACACACACACACACACACACACACACACACACACAGAGAGAGAGAGAGAGAGAGA
>JAOTRN010000043.1:7221663-7234463 GCA_028566695.1 Bagroides melapterus | reverse complement strand
GCGCGCACACACACACACACACACACACACACACACACACACACACACACACACACACACAGAGAGAGAGAGAGAGATTTTATATATATAATATATTTACTGTGTATATGAAACAGCTCTGATCCATAAAGGCACTGACTCCACAAGACCTCCAAAGGTGTGCTGTGGTATGTGTTATCAAGACATACGCAGCAGATCCTTTAAGTTTTGTAAGCTGTGAAGTTGGGCTTTTGTAGGCCAAGTCAGCACCTTGAACTCTTTGTCTTGTACCACAAATCATTCCTCAACAATATTTGCAGTGTGGCAGGGAACACTGACCTGCTGAAAGGGACAACTGGCATTAAGGAACTGACTGTTATGAAGGGCTGTACTTGGTATGCATCAGTGTTTAGGTAGGTGGTACCCAGAGCATCACCCTGCCTCTGTCAGCTAGCCTTATTCACATAGTCCATCCTAGTAGGTCTGCATTTATTTGTCACTATATTGCATATTTACTGCATGATCATAAAGAATACAACAGTTCTCTAGTGCACTTGCTGTCTGCCTTTCAGTCAAGGCCATAGTCAACAACGTCACACATAGCGGCCCTCTCACTTCTGTTTTATCAATCTACATCTATCAGCATGCAGACTTGTCCTCTCCCACCTTCGACTCAGACAGGAAGTCAGTGAATCAACTAATAGGAAGTGCACCATATAGACTTGCTGCAAAATTGTTTGTGCTGCTCGAACCAGGAAGTGATTTGTCTCTGACCCCAAACTTTTCCTGTATTGTTTGCCACCCTTCCGCTTTATAATGGCCAACACCCAAGGCAGAGTGAGAGTTGTCTGGGACATGATGTCCACAGTCTACAAGAAAAAAAGAGAAATAATTTGTAGAGGTAACTCCACACTGATAGTGCTTTTACAGTTGCAGGAACAAAGAAAACAGGTTTATCTGATATCTCTGGAGGCGTATAGTATGAGCATACAAATGTACTGACATATCAAAGTCTAAACATCTTTTCCATCCTTTAGTGTTCCTTCCTGACCAAACTGGCCTGTACATAATGTTGTAATGCTATAAGCATGTGAGTGATTGTATACACATGTGTGTGTGTTGGTGTAGTGTATTTTCTTCTTCCACCCTTGACTTTCCTGTGACTTACTTCCACCTTTCATGGACACACACCCATAGAAACGTGCACGTACACTCTCCTAATTTTCCTCTTCCCTCAAGCTAAAAGAAATGACTTGCTGAAGGAACAAATCCAGTTTCACCGTGCTTGTGTGCTTGTGTGTGTTTTTTGTACATTTTGTGTATTTTTGTATAATCATGTGGATGATAAAGCACAGAGTAGGTTTTTGTTGATGTTAAGGAAATGACTGTTGTGTGGTTTGTGAGTGCTAGTGTGTGTGTGTGTGTGTGTGTGTGTGTTTGTGTGTGTCTGCACACATAAACACACAGACACAAAGGGAGTGACTATGATAAATAGCCCCTATGAGCATGCACCTACTGTAGCTCCTCAGCAGGCCTTTTCAGACTGGGGCTTTAAAGGAGTGGAAGAATGGGGTGATGAGTGTATGAAGCTTGCCATTTTACTCTTGTGCAATCTAGGACAGAATAAATCAGCACAACACAGCCTTTCCTACCACACTGGGAAACACTCTGGTGCAATTACAGCTGAGGTTTTACAGCAGATTCCAGAAACTTCTGCATTAAATCTCTAAGACTGCTTGCGCATTACAGCGCAAATGATATTTACATGTGGATCAAGTCTGAGTCATTTTTACATTGTGGGTGCCCTGGTTTGCTCCTTAAACACACTCACAGTATAAATGTCAGGGAAAACTCTCTTGTGGATGCAAGCAAGGCATCTAAGGATAAACATGGTTTCTGTGTGTGTGTGTGTGTGTGTGTGTGTGGTGTTGTTGAGAACTGGCTGATTTCCTAGACATTCTTCATTATCTTCATTATCGAAGGCACGATTTACACTTTTTATTACTGACACACAGAGACATTCACAGGAGTTGTACAGAACTCTGACTACACATGTCCTTATCACACTGATGAAGCTTTCACATGGTTACAGACTAATATTTAAGAATAGAGTTATCTCTGGCCCGTATGAGGGCCAATTATTTGATATAACTTAATAATAGCAATGTGTCATATGATTTTAAAAGTAATGTAGCTATTTTGTATAACTATTTTGTACATTCACATTGGCCACTGAATTGCGGTGCTCACACAAAACGATTATATATTGTAGATTTGATAGTTCTTTATTTAAAGATGTAGCTGAAGCTAGACCTCTTGAAACTCAAAATCCAAACAGAAAAACAGGTGAATGCTAGTACAAGAAGAGGAGCTAAATTTCTCAAATTATCTCTAGTCTCAAAACCCAATGACTATGGTGTTGCATCTGACATTGTTTGTACACTGGCCACAAGCTTCAGAAACTTGAAGTCTGGAATCAATTTGATATCTGCACTTCTGTAGTTTTAAACAGGAAAACAAACTTTTTAAACACTGACACTTTGTTGCACAGTGTTGGGGCTGGTTTGTAGGGCAAAAGTGTTAGGTTTCCTCCTTATAATGTTTGGTCTTTACCAAATCTTTATTCACAATCATTTTTAGGATGATTGTGAAATAATTTGAATTGAATTAACCCACATTGTCAGCCCCAAAACCTATTTTGTTTGATAGACTATTAAAAAAATTAAGTGCTATCCTTTCATTATAATAATTGTTGTGTTTCTGTTTCAGATGGGTCATACAAATGACCCTAAAAGTATCCAGGTGGTGGTGCAGTGATCCAGTGAATTACACAGCTCCAGGGTCCCAAGATAAATCCTGAGCTTGAGTTTGTGTGTGGAGTTTCTTCCCAACTCCCAAACACATGCCAGTGGGTGGACTGGCTAAAGATAAAGTCTTCCTAGGACATTTTATCAGTGAGTGAATCCCATCTAGGGTGGATGCCTAATTTACGCACAGTGTTAGAATGGTTCCAAACCCACCATGATCCCGACCAGGATAGTAAAAGTGAGTGAGTAATTGTAGTTGTATCAAAAACAAGTTTTTTTTTCGTTTGTTTGTTTGTTTTAAAAATTCTACTACAAATAAATATATTACATTCGTTTTGACTTGAACAGAACACGGGCGATGAAAGTAAAAGAACATCTCAGGAACAGAGAAAGGGAGAGAAGGTTTTGATGAAGTATAAGACCAGTATGCGCAGTGCGCCGCCTGCAGGGCATGAAGAGAAACACGCAATGAACATCTTAACATTAGGAGCTGTGTATTTTAGATGTAGGTCATATATCGTACTACGCTAGAATAATCCAAACTAATAAATGAGATCTTGTTCCCTTTCAGATGCGATTTCACTGTGAATTTATGACAAATTCAATAAAAAAAAAATCCCAATTGTTCCCAAAGATTGTTCAGGTAAAACTGTCATCTACACCAATCTTATTCAAATGGTTCATTCTATTCAAATTGTTAATTTAGAGTGCAAATTTGCATCGAAAAGCAAATAGCCTACGTCAAGTGAGAAACGGAAACGATACATAAAAGCTCCTAACAGTGTTACCGCCTTTTCACTGCTTCCGGTAAAGACAGGAAATCAGTTATTTTCAGTCATTTAAAGTCACGTTCTGAGAGGAGCACTAACTCTGCAAATGCAGCCCTAGGACCGGAAGTATTGCTGAATATTTGTGAAATATTTGCATGGAGTTATTAAAATATTGATATTAAATGTTGCGTGCTAGATTTATTTTCTATTTATACTTCTCATTAATAACGTGGTTGCATTTGGTCAAACTGAGTAACACGTACTTTTTAACCCATTTATCCTCACTTGATCCAGATAACGTTAGGGGAACGTCTCCATACCATCTTTATACAAATCTCTTACGATCCAACATATAATTTCTGATTTAAAAAATAAGTTTTGTGTTTATTAGATGGTTGGCAAAATAACATTTGGGCTCACCACACACACTACACATGTAGCCTATTTGTCCATTTGTTTTTGTTTGTTGTTTTAATCTCACATGCAATGTAGACATGTGAATTCAACACAAATGCCACTAGAGGGCACATTCCGACAGTCATATCTATCCTGTAGCCTAGTAAAAACGCGGAAATGAAAAACGCCTCCTTTTGTTCGAGAAGTTAACAACTGCAAATGAGTTAATAATACAAGGGAAAGTGTTTATGGCTCTAAGCCATTCAAAACCTTATTACTCAATTGCTCAGTTATCCTGTTTCAGCTTTAACCCTGTCTCAATTGCAAGACGCTTTGGATAAAAGCATCAGCCAGCTGAGCACATGTAAATGTGTGTAAATTTACATAAGCTTTCTGGAATAATTCTCGTTGGTTGTAAAAAAAAATAAATAAATAAAATAAAATAAAATAAAAATAAAACAAAAAACATCAAAACATTCAGTTTTCTGCAGCAAAAATCCATTAAAACATTGAAGAGGTGTACTCTCACTTTGGACACTTTCTCTGCCCTGATCACTTTTCACTGCTTCTATACAACCCTTTGTTTACATTTGACATTTTTTTTAAAATTTTTTTTATAATTTTAAATTCCTCTGTTTTATATTTTATATTTCATATTTTATCTTTATCTATATTTTTATATCCTATATCTTTATTTTATATTGTATATTTCTTAAAGTTAACTATTCTATATCCCTTTATTCTATATCATATATTTTATTACTCTTATTTTTTATCTCTCCTTTTATTTCCTTATTAGTGTCTTTATTTTTATTTTTATTTTTATTTCGTTTTACATGTCTTATTCTTCTAAGGATCAGTCGTACAAAAGCATTTCACTGCATGGCATACTGTGTATGTTTATGTATGTGATAAATAAAATTTTAATTTGAATATTTGCCATTTATATGTGAAATTTAAATCTTAAATTGTTAAACATGAACATGCTTCTGTATTTTTGTGGCCTCTTTTGGTTTTGATTTGTTGATTTTGTTAACACATCTATTTGTCTATGGTATGTTCATTTGTTTATCTTGCCAAAAGTGAAAGAAGAAACACAAATAAATAACGCAAATAAATAGCAAAAATAAGCATGTCTTGTCCTGAAAAGATAAATTGTGGACTAAAACATCGTTTTATTGAATGATACATTTCTCCGCAATTTTTTTTTATTATACACAGAGGTTATTTGTGCATTTTCCTTCATTCCTTCATATAATTTCCGTATTTATATATTTGCACATGTGCTGCAGAAGACTGTCATTATTTCTGAGGTGTAGTGCTGTGGGAAGAAGAGGGGAGCCACTTGGGATTAAGCCTCCTATTCGAGGCGCTATTAAGCCTGACCGTGAGGTGCGCATGCGCAGTCAGGAGAAGGAGGGGGCTGCATGTTTGTTTAAGCACAGACCACATGATCATCGCGTCCTGAATGCTTTTAGTCAACAGCAGTTTGCTACTCAACTACATTGGGAGTGAAGGAATTATCCCTCTGCTCTTTGTGCGGAATTAAGTATTTTTGGTGGATTTTGACAGACTATAGCGGACGCCATGCCAGGTATATTATTCTAAACCGTTTGCTTGTTAATTTGTTGGGTTGGAATTGGTGAATATTTTTTAATCGTGAGCTGATTGTGTGTGGTATTTGCGTGCTTTGACTTGGACATCAGTATCTCCATCTTTGGGCACATTTCATGCATTTTGCACACTACAAAAGCGGAGAATGTCGTGAATATATACGTGCAAATACACACTCTCTCGCGCACACACACTAGAGCGCGCTTTTGTACACAGAAGTGTTAATTTTACACCGCGTAAAATGTCTAACTCGAGGATGTAAGCATATAAAGAATGTGTTCAGAGAGAAATAATTCGTTGAGGTTTAATTCCAGGTGTTATTGACTAAGTTCCAAGCGAACTTGCTCTAATTTAGCTCGAACATCTTCATGAACGTTTAGTCTCATCGACGTTTTTAGTTCATTTGACTCGACCTTTTGTTGGTTCACCTTTAGACCAATAAAATGTGCGTCGCACTCATGAGTTTTTTTCTTCACGAGGTTCCATGGTTTGGCCAGTTTCAACGAAAGGCTCAATAATTAGAACCACATTTCACTATCAGCATTAGAGAGCGTGTAATGGTCAACCATCTTCCTACCAAACAACTGTTTCACATAACGGCAACAATGTCCTTCAGACAGGAAAACACTGTAACACAAACATTAGCCAGCTAGCGTGCTCTTTGTTTTGGCGAGACATGTTTTCACCAGGCAGGACTAGAAACCAAACCGCGTACCGTTTATTTGTTTTGCTGTTTTAAAAATACCCCTAGATGGTTTTTTTTTTTATGGCGAAATAATCTTTTTGTTCACGCTATTAAATACTGAGAACATTTTGTTTTGTTCCCTACAGTTGGCCTACACGCTCTGTAGTTCGTTAGCATACACTGCTACATGAGCTTCATTTGTCCATATGTGAACATGTCGACATCCTGTTTCAAAGGCACATCACTAGAAGATGGACAGCAGTTTGGTGCAAATGGCTTCTTGATTACATAACCCCTAGCATGTAGTTGAGCTGAATAGAAGCAAGTCTTAAGAGTATAGTCTGTTAGTTTTAACTCCGATTGTTTTCCCCTAATACCTAGCATCAATGTGCCCAAAATGAAAACAAAGTTGTGTAATCACACCGTATTTAAAAACCGAATCAAATAGCCTTTAACACAATTGCTTTTTAGTATTACCAAGTACCAGTGACATACACGTAATCGAATTACAGCATTTTTTTTTTGTAGAACGTTTTAGATCGTTGTAGCCCTTGGTGTCATTGAATTTAATTGTTGACAGCGAAATTTTTCTACTAATCGTGTATATGCTTTACAAAAGATATAACGTTTTTTTTTTTAAAGAGTTTTTCTGTTCCAGTCATATTAGCATATGCAGTAAGGAATGGTAAAAAAAAAAAAAAAAAAACAGACCTGTTTACAGTTCATAAAAAACATTTAACGTTCATTTAATAGAATACAACCCCAGAGGTATTTCTTCATCTAGGAGGAAAAACTTGGACAAAGCAAAAATGTTTATATGGTGGTATAACCTCCACTCAGCTACTATTCGATATATATTTTTTTTTATTTACAACAACAGTCTCATCTTGCCTTTCAGGTGTGTGTTGAAGTCATTTTTACTTTCTTATTATGCTGATGTTGACCATGTTGGTGTACACACGCTGAAGGATGAGTTTCACCTGGTTCACATTTGTTATTGATTTCTTAAAAATATTGCACTTTGCTCTAACAAATTTTCACAATCCGTCTTGCAACAAAAACGTTTTGTTCCATGTGGCTCTGTCATATAAGACACCAAAATCAAGCCCATGCTTGCACTTTCTGTTGTCCTTTATTTTAGAGACGTATTCCCTGTAGTATTGTTTTCCCCTTTGAGGATTAAGATAGTTTAAAAAGCATTTTATATTTATCCCATGTGGTATGACGCCTGTCACATTGAGAACAGCGTATTGCAAATATATTGCTAGACTTTGTGACTAAATATACTGCAAGGCATTGCAGAACGTACTGGTGATGGTGTTCTATGAATCATGTTGTGAGTTGCACCCACAGAAACCTTATCTGGAACCTGAGGCTAGTGTGGTTTGTTAGTGTATGTATATTTTATGCTTGGGTAATATCAGTATTGTAAGGCAAACATGTTGCCAACAATATATTGTCATCCATAACCCTAATGAAGACGTGTTAAAATGTTTAGTTTATAGTATGTAAGCAATCTGAGGATGTATGCCTAAAAAATGTACTACGTTTCATCAGTGACTTGTGAATCAATGAATTCATCATTACCAAGTCAGCAATGATCTTGTTTTTAGTAATCAGAGGTAATTTTGCTGTAAAACTCGCAGATGATATTTACAGTATTGAAGAGTTCATAACTCATTCTCCAACTATTGACACTATCGCTTTAAAGCTTATCATTAAATGTATCAAACACATGAATTCCACTTCTTGGCCATTAAATTGCAGCTCTTTAGGAATGTTTGTGACTTGGTGTTTGTATTGCTCTTAAGTTTTCTAGCACTTTTTAGCCTTTTAGAACCAAAATCCTTTATTGAATTACAGATGGCCAGAAAATTAACTAGGCGGTTACCATCAAACCTGCTTCTTTAAAGAATAGGCCCAGACATGCACAGACAGAGCAAGATTCTTGGCAGGAACAAGCTGATGTTAATGACCAAAAGTTCCCCATGCCAGATAGTCTGGTACAACTGACAGATTGACATGAATTACTGTGTCCATAGCTTTAATGGCAATACACAAGATCCTTATGAGTGGCGAAACACTCCAGGTTGTTCTTTTCTCCCTAGATTAAGTAAGTCCGTACTTATAATTGGTTAAGGTTTGTTTCTAAATATTAGCAATGAAAACAAAACAAAAAAAAAAATCTCACACTATCCTTGAGGTGTGTGCTGTGTAATAGCAAGGCACACTTGTGACCACCACATGGCTTTCTTTTTAAAAGTTATTTGTTTATTCATGGATGTGTTAATATTAAATTAGCATGTTTGTTCTCTTTTTGTGTCCTGCTATGAAAGCAAATATTGTACTAATTATGAATTGCACAGTGTTCAAGTTTCAAGAACTAACAAAAATGTTTTTCAGTCTTTCATCCTTTCAGAGTTTATTTGCATATGTTGTACATGTTGCCATCTTTGCTGTTTTGTTAGCATAAGCCGGGTGGATCTAATCACAACTGCACTTTTAGCACATATTCGCTTAATAACCGCCAGAGAGTGACAAGGCCTTTTCTTAAAGGGTTAAAAAAAAAAAAGCTGATAACACCTGCTATAAGTCTATCTGAAGCCAGGAAATGGCACCGGGAAAGCAATTAGCGCAGGCTCAAAGTGGCTTCATCCTGAATGTGGAAATGAGGTCGTGTTCACACATCTGATCTTCGGTAAGATGACAGCTAATCTTCAAGCAGTCAGGCTGGTCGTGTACTTCCTGAGGGAGTTGTCTTTAACAGTAATAGAAATCCATTCAAATCAGGAAATATGACAGTCATAACATGTTACTTGAGGACGTTCATTATGCTTTATGTTTCATGATATACACACTGCCAACAAAAACAATAGTTGCAATTAAAAAAAGAGAGAGAGAAATAAAAACGTTATCTTTACAAAAATTACTTGAAACTGAAAATTTCTAATTGTAAAATATTTATAATTGTAAAGATTCACTACAATATTCTAAGCTTAAATGATTTGTATCTATTCAGATTTTGTAATTGCTAATATAAATGATTTAAAAAGGGAAATACTTATAAAGGAAGTACTTTTGATGACTAAAAGTTTGATGACTGTATGGTGACATACTTTATCACAGTCTTGATATTAAATTGGGATTTACTTTACTGACATGGGGCTATTTTGTTGTTAATCCTGGTGGGTTCTTGGATTAATATTAGCGGTGATGTTTTAATATCAACAGAAATTACAGGGAAATAAATAATAGCTTAATTGATATTCCTACAGTATCTAGGTTAGTTTAGTGCTTAGGATAGTGCCTGTTTTATTCTTAGTAATGATGTCTGACTGGACATTTACCTCACTGTTGATTCTTTCAAAAACGCAGATTTTTATTTTTAAACCAAAAAACCTGGTCTGGTCAGGAAATAAACATATCCCAGTTAATTAGCTGTGTCAACTGATTACTACTAAAATGTCACCAAGAAATCTTACGTAATGTTTGCTTAACTTGGACAAGCATGTATGAAATTTGTATTGAAAGTGACAGCATGGACTAAACCTCCCTTGTTCATGTAATTCTTTAAAATTCATAAAAAAAGGAATTGGAAAGTTAAATAAAAAAGGAAATAGTGGATTAATTGGTACAAGGAAAAATCTGAATGCACTACAAAGGCTGAATAAATGAGTGATATTAGTAAAGATATTTATATTGCCTATACTATACTATAACGTGAGAGTGATTCTAGTGTTATTAACTTGAGTAAAACAAAATATTGAGCAGAATATTCTTATAACTCAAACATTTGCAGTGCTTCATATCCATCACCTATGACTAAAGGATATTGTTACACTGCTTTATTATACATTCAAGGTGCTCTTCTTTACTCTAACAATAATCTGTCTCTGATGCATGAAGCCATTGATTGCTCGTCTTTCTGTAGCTTTCGGTAGCTGTGATTAATCCCTGTGATGAGTACTGCCCCTGATGAGCTGATGAGTCCTGGATTGGCTTTGAGTTTCAGACTTCACATTGATTTTAGATATGCACTGTCTGTTAGCATGATGATGAAGTCTTCTGTATATTGGACGAAGATATGATCCAAGGGCTAAGGCAACACTTGGTTACTTTGGAACAGTTTGTGTTTTGATTGGATGCATGAACACTGTAAAAACCTAGACTGGGATGATAAAAGTATGTGGGGGTTTTTTGTGTGTGCGTGCACATTTTTGTGTGTGTGTGTGTGTTTTTCCTGATGGACAGAAACTGTTCAGAAAAGTTTATAAAAGACAATTATTAGGCTGTTATTAAGTCATGGCTTGTGAGTGACATTAACTATTTATTTAAACCCATTAAAACATTTTATGTTGTAACATAAATCAAATGTTACCTTCTTCAACTCTTACTTACATCCTTGTGTCTGATTTTAATGAACCCATTTTGTATGGATCTGAAATGCTACTGTAAAGACGGTTCATTAGAAAATATAATCTGCCTGCTTCCGAAACAGCAGATGAACAAAACTGGATTTGCTTATTGATAGATTCCAGACACACATCTTTGTTGTTTCCTTACATCCCCAATCGAGTATTTACCCAAAACAGGTTGGCTGCAGTGGACTTGGCATCCCGTCCATGACGTATTCTTGCCTTGCATCTACTGATCCTGGGATAAGCTCCAGATCCAACCAGACCCGGATAAAGTAGCTACTGAAGATGAATATGTGAATGAGTTCCTGCTGTTATTCTCTGCCAATATATTCTACCTTTTCCTTATGCCAAAACAAATGTTCCCTGCTTTTTAAAGAAATCATTTGCCGAACAAATCTAGCTGCTACTCGTACTTAATGTATTTTCTTCAAACAGAATAGATATGTTCGCAATGAAGCTAGAGTAGTATAACTAATGTGTAAGTTGTATGTATAATTCCTTGCATTAGTTCTGTATTAACTGCATGCTTTAATCAAATCAAACCTCATCTGGCAAAAGTCTTAACTCTGAAGAGGCTCAACAGATGTGCCTGTTTTGATAAAAAAAAAAGTTTTAATGATTTAATTGTGACCCCTGTTTGAATCCACTTCTGGTACAAAACACGTATGTCACCTACGTACGTACGTGACTGAGACAAAATGAGACAAACGATTTAACATGGTCTGTTTTTAAAAAGTAGCCCATTTTTTCCCCAAGTCTAGCATTACCAAATGAAAAATGCAGTTTCCCTCTTGACAGGTTATGAAGTCTGGTCAACTCACAAAACCATCCTGTGTTCCTGACAGTGCAGAGGGTCTTGGAGCACTTTTTAGTGTATTGACAGCTATGTGTTTGGTTCCTTTTCATTGAGGTTTTTTGTTGCTTAAAACACCAACAGTCTGTTAATCTCAGACATTGTGTTAAAAAAAAATCTGTGATGAATACTTGTATTCTGCATATTTATAATATTGTGAGTGATACAGAGCTTCATGAGCAGCATCATATTCATTTACTAGACTCTTTAAAGGAAAACCTCTACACGCTCTCATTTATGCCGTCATGCAGTTAGCCAACTGTGTGACAGCAGTGCAGTACATACAGTTATGCAGATGCAGTTCATTTAGTGTTCAGTTATGTTCAGATGTTCACATTTAAAATAGGGAAACACGCCTTTGACAATGGCCATGTAGATGGTGCCAGATGGGCTGGTCTAAGTATTTTAGAAACTGCTGATCCCTGATACACTATGGTGCAAAAAAAAAAAAATAAAAATCCGCACATATCTAGTAAGATGCAGACACACTTTGCTGACAAGAACACTTTAGTGGAAGTGCCGCCTTAGTTTCTCTAACCACATATGTGTAATTACTATTAATGTATGATCAGCTAAACAAATAAAATGAAAGTGTGAGCACGTCTGATACACTACAACCCACTGAAGTATTGCATTTTAGTGATGAGTATAATAATGTTTCCTATTGTGTCAGTGAGTGTAACCTGTGCCGTGCAGTTTCCTTGTGCATGCATGTGCTCTGTCTTGTTAATAATTGATGAGTCTCAGGCAAATATGACTCAAAGGATGTTGTAGATGTCCTTTTGTGTGCCTGCACCACACAGACAGGTCACAGTGACCCGGGTTTTTACTGCAGTTCAAGAATCTAGCAAACACAGTGGGGGGGTGGAGGGGGGTTGTGATATAAACCCAGTATGAATGCTGTATCTTAGGTCACTCAGTAAAATCCAGGTGATTATGTAGGATTTTTTGCTTTGATTTAATGGTGCTTTGATTTAAAGTCCTGCTTTGTCCTCATCTGTGTGAGCAGTCTGTTCTGGTTTATTTAATCTGTCTCCCTGCTAATGCCACAAGCAGCACTAGAGTTTTAAGTCTCTCTTAAAATTAGGACGTGCTTGCGTGCGTGTGTGTGGGTTTTTTAGTTGTCATGGACTGTCATGGATATTTTGTTTTGATTTTTTCTTCTTCTCTGACCCGTCAGTCAACACCTGAGCACCGAATGTTGGGGGAATGGCACAGCAAGAGCCTGAAAGGAAATCAAACTCAAGCATTTATATATAGTAGACTCCTGATTCCAGC
>JAOTRN010000043.1:7201603-7212446 GCA_028566695.1 Bagroides melapterus | reverse complement strand
CACTGTGCGTAATTTAAATATCAATTGGATTACATGAAACAGATACCCTAGTGAGTGGTCTAGGTGTAAAAATGCAGTCCTACAGAGGACCAGCTAAATTCCTGTAAATACTGCTGTGTACAGGGGTTCAAAAATAAGTTAGTAGAAGCAAAATGGCACCTTCCAAAGTGGGAAATGGCATGTAGGCTAACTTAGCATTTTTTTTATATTTTTAAACATGTTTTTTGTTATTCTTTTGTTATTAGTTATTTTTTTCTTGCTATTCTTTGTTAATTTGTTGCTCATATCTTAAGTAATATACATAAAATATAATATTACAGTTTCCCTATTTATATAGATATCCATATAGATATCTATAAAAATATCAATATACAGTATGAGACCACTGAATAGAACAATGCATAAACAGTGCATCATTGTTAGTTTCATAAGCAAAACACTGCATCCTCATCCGCTGTATAGTGTCTCAGCTGTAAATTACTTTGAATGAAAGTGTCAGCCAAACGAGATCAATGCAAATCTATTTAAAGGCCGTCAACTTTGTGTTTTCTCTCATGTATAATAGACAAATATTTACAATCACAAAACAACAAAGGTCGTGAATATTGTGATCTGTTTTAACCAAACTCACCGTCCTTCATCAGATTCCAGCTTAACCATACAGATCCAACGCACAGAATGGGCAAGCCAAGTTCACCTAAGAACAGCTCCTGGCCAAAAAAAATATAGGAAAGATGAAAATTAAACAGAGAACGGATGTGAAGTGCATGTTATGTTGATGTATAGTAAAGTTCATTCATTAAATAAAACAAGCAGTGTGTCAAACCTGGTGAACATTGGGCAGCACTGCTACAACATGCTGTGCTAGGACTTTACCAGCCTGGGTAAACACATATCGACAGAAAGCATCACCTCCATTAGCACCTAAAACACAAATATGTGAGGCATGAATGCAGACAGAAGCCAATGCACTGTAACAGAAGATCATAGCAGAATGATTGAGGCAATCAGCCATATTCCTTCCTTTATTCTACTCAGTACCTTCAGCCAGTTTTCTGCAGAAACCAGCAAAATATGATTTCTGGAAGTTTCTGTACAGGTGGGGGAGCATGCCCATCAGATCCGACACCTATAGGTCGATATAAAGGAATCGATCATACAACAAAAATGACTATTTGTGGAACATCACTGAACAAGAACAGTGACAGCTAACCTCAAAGTAGTCCTCCATGGCTTTTTTAACATAAGTGATATCGTGTGGAGGCGTGACCAGGTTATCTTTGGCATCAAATACTGTTTTTACAGCAAGGTGAGAGATCCAAAATGCTAAAGAAAATGGGAAGCAGAGATTTACAGTAAACATGTACATCTTGAGCATGTTAATGATTCTATATATACGATATAAGGTATATAAGTACTGGTAGTTACCTGAGCCTTCGTCCCCCATCATGTGACCCCATCCTCCACAGCCCACCTGAGTGCCATCAGGGTTCACCAGCTTACAGTTTGAACCTGTTCCTGATATCAGTACTATACCACCTGCAGGTATAAAGAGTCTACATATAAATATAAGCTCAATTAACAAATTATTTAATATATACGGATGTCATTATCGCTATCATGCAAGATATAATACCATGGTCACTCGCTGTTGCCATGGCACCGATGGCATCTGTGGTTATATAATAACTCTGGCTTAGTTTAGGAAATTTTTCCTTCATCTCATCAATAAGTTTCTGAATGGCATGTTTCTGCTCGCCACCACTCAGTGACATGCCCTATATACAAACACACAAAACATTTTTTAGTCATAATCATTTAGAAAAATTACAACAGTATAAAGATTCTGATCACTGGTTTGTTTTACTGTTGATGCAGGCTATCATGCTGAACATCATATAGTAATACAGACTCACCAGAGAATAAATGGGTGTGTCAGGATCCAGCCCTGCACTGATCTTTGCCTTCTGGACCATATCATTAATGCCCTCGATACACTTATCAACACCAACCAACTAAGGAACAAAGATAACATGTCTGAAACACACTTTTAATGGCATCTAAATGGATAAGTGGCACACTACAGTGGGTGTCATGTAGTATTTATATGTGACAAAGAGAAAAATTTCATTTACAGAAAAATATAAACATGATGTGTGTATAACATTCCACAGTGTCCACAAGGTTTTAAACCACTTAACACTTAGGGTCGCTTTATTGGACACACTGCTTTGCTGAGAACGAATTAACATCTGCTGATCCAACAGAGCTAACAAATTCTGAATACATACTGTGTACATACAATTTGCACTTACATGGTAGAAATAAGTGCAGGCACAAGGTACAGAGGTACAGAATATGTTGGAACTCAGACACATACTAAACGACATAGAGATGACGAACTTTCCTTACCCAATGATTGGTACTGGGTCCATCTGTCTCGGCGATGATCTCCCCTACAGCAGAGAGCAGCACTGCTTTGGAGTGAGTTCCGCCCCTTACAAATAAAAGCCGATTAAAATATATATTATAGATATTGTTGTAGCATTAATCCAACAGTTTAACAGGATTCGACGTAAAGTCTCACAGATGACCATGTAAACAAATACAAACTTAAAGAATTAATCTTACCAAACACATTATACGCTCTGCGATAAATGTCTAGTGTCATTTGCCTTAAACGAAATTAAAACTGTGTTAATAATTGGTATCGTTTTAAACAAGATCTCACCCTTCTACACCTCCATACACCGCACTCATTTCTACCGCTTCCTGTTTCTTCCTCGTGACAAACAGATGACGTTTTAGCCGATCCAATTTTCCACCAATCGGATTATAGCTCGATCCGAGCCGTAAACGCGAACTTTATCACACTGTTATCTTTCCAATCTCTGATCACACCTTTCTCCGTTCTGTAGAATCACGTAGATAATTAATGCATAGATTTTTCTGTTTCTTTTAGCTAGGCAGATTATATTTATTTGGTCACTTCAGTTTATTCGTTGCTTGTTTCTTTTTCCAGTATATTTCGTATATTTACATTTACATTTACGTTTAATTTGTGTATTTATTTGACGTGTAACATACACCAGTCACAACATTAAAACCACTAACATGTAACGTGAATAACATTCCCCAGATCCCAATACGATCGAACAGAGCATCTGTGGGACGTGCTGGACAAACAACTTTGATCCATGGAGGCCTCGCCGACACAACCCTGATATAGCACAGAACACCTTCAGAGGTCTTGTGGAGTCCATACTTGGACGGGTCAGAGCTGTTTTGGCACACAAAGAAGATCTACACATTAGGCAGGTGGTTTTGTTATGGCTGAATACTGTATATGGGGTATAGACTTAACAAACAAAATCTTGATCCAGATAATGAAACATTCATTTATAAATACATATTCTACAAATAAAATAGATAGATATTAAAACACATACTCATTTGTAAACACAGACTGTCTATTATTTTAAAAAGCTTTTTAATCGCCAGTAGATGGCAGTATGTCTTTTCTTATTTCGAAAGCCGAATGGCGATGAAGGAGTGACGGAATTTTATTGCGCAACATTTTCACACACATTTTGTAAATTACAAAATTTATAAATTGTATTTACTTATACATAATAAGTGTATGATTTATAATGAAATTAATAAGTATTAATCAGTTAGATGTTTTAATACATTGCTCAAATGTTTAAATGTGAAAAGAGTTCGGTTCGAAAGAATGATTGAAAGAGTGACATTGTGTGAAAATATGTTAGTCCTGTCAAGTAGGTCATTCCACCGGTGCCTCTGGAACACACTGTAATTTTGGAAACAACGTCTGCAAGCTGATACTGCACTTGTATCGTGTGGTTGATATTATATTAATATGGTGGTTCCCTGCCACCCGCCTCTGCATGTGGCCAACCCTGTATATCTAACCGCGGATTGAAAGGAGAATCTTTTTTCATCAACATAATAAAGAACTGCTTTCAGTATGAATGCTGAAAATCCCTCACCTAAAAATCACCTAAGCACAAGCTTTATCTCAATCTCTATAACATAAACTAGTATGAATGATGTCTACTTCATGCAAATTTTAATATCTCCTGAAACATGGTAATATGATACTACATGTTTAAAAGATCCATTACCGGTTTTGGGAGGAGAGCTTTGTGTTTAGTATGTTTGGGACTCTCCTTTTGGGTTGAGCGTTTGATTGTTGCCTTTGCCCTTTGTGCATAAAGTCGTCTAGTATACCAGGCTTCCTGCAGCCCTATGTGGGATATGCAGTACAGAAATTGGGTGGATGGTTAATTAGTGGATGGGTGGAAATTTTAGTAATAACAATCTCTTTTCTGTTATAAATTTGGCTGTGTTCATTACATATATTTGTGCTCCAATCTGCTGCATTTTAAAATAGATGAGTGGGAGTGAGGGGAGAATCTTTTTCCATCAACTGTGAAAGCTATATTGAAAGTTATGAAGGTTGAAACTCACAGTTATACTGTTATGTGTATTAAAGAAACAAAGAGATGTCATTAATATGTGTTTTGTATTAGGAAACATCCTTGGTGGTGATAATATTAAGAGATTATAACAATAAGGGACAAGGATGCAAAATTACTTAAAAGGGAACAACGAACAAAATTTACAAACACTGGCAATAGAATGTTTTTAGTTAAACGTATTTATTTGTTTGTTTGTTTGTTTGTTTGTTTGAGCAGACAATTCAGTTTTATTAGTGAGGAAATCTGAATGATAGTTGCCAGATTGCAATAAGCTTTAAGTCTACCGAGAATAAAATGTACCCACTTCATTGTACCTGCCTGTAGGTAAATTGTATATTAGCGAAACAGTCTACTTTATATCTCTATTGTATGCCTAATATTAGAACAACGTGAACAGTTGGAGAATATGAGAGGTAATAAATCGAAATCTGGCAACCCAGATGACGGGTTTGGTTGACGGGAGTATGTAGCATGTGTACATACTGCGTGCGGTTCTTCCTCACTTCACATCAGACGGAGGGAGAGTTGAGAGAATCGAGTTGCAGTTGTTGTTTTTTTTTCATTGCCTAAGAGATAAAACTCGTTTTTTGCTGATGTGCTAAGGAAAAAATATTTTGATTAAAACAAACATTTTATATAAAAACCCATGTGACGAATAGCTGAAGTTTGGCAAGCGGAAGTTGATGCCGTCTGAAAAAAAGAGACTTGGAAGGATTAGCTTGTTTGTCTTTAGAGAAGGACAAAGATGGACACTCATATCAAAGAAGGACAACTTTATGTCCAGCACCAGAAGTTTGGAAAGGTAAGCCATGTTTGTTTCTGCTACTCACGTGTTCATAAAGTAGTCTAATCTGTTTTTGTTGCTTCTTGTGCTAAAACTAATGTTAAAGGTCTACTGCTATACAGATTTGGGACTAATAGCTAATTTGACGTGATTTCAAATTAAAGAACGTGACCTTTGTCCTACACAATTGCTACGTTTTTTCATGTCACTCAGCTGAAGAGTATAGATGCACGGGTTTACTAACGACTTGACAAGAGAAATATTTGAGAGACTTAGTACTGATATGGAAACTAGTCTCTTCCTCTGCCATGAGCCAGTCACATGCATGAACAGCATAGTCATGATTACAGGAGAAAACTAACTCTGCTCAAAGAATCTGTGGAATCTCTGTAGATAATTTACATACTTTTCATAAAATATATTCTAAAGGATTAAAATAATAGTAGCACATGTGTCTCTCACATGCACCCAGATACACAGTCATTATCTGCACAAGCTCTTGCTCTACAAGGGATGGAAAATGTGTAACCTTGTTGTTTCACCAAAAGTCCAAACCACAAGAGTGAGAAACTCAAGCAGTCCGGCGCAACCAAATATGACGATTTTATTTAGACTGCTTTAGACCAGTTTGTCTATTTTTGGCTTTCTGAATAAGTTTTTGAGAACTTTACTTTCTTTATCTGTGTATTCTGAACAAACAAGACTCATTAAATAAAGCATAAACTGCCAATAAGTAAGGAATACTAAGTATCTGTGCTGTTATAGAGAAAATTGACTGAAAACCTGTGTATTTAAGTTTTATTCCTTTTATACCACAGGTATTTGTCAACCTTAACAATTGTTTTGTCTATTAGAAAGTGTAAAGTTGTATTTCTTTCTTATTTATAGTCACATTTAATGTTAAGGATTGTCTGCAAATTAAGTTAGTTCCTGTTATTATTTATGACATAGCGTCTATACACAGCCATGTCCCTTCCAGCCGTTTATTTTTTCCTCTTTCTTGAAGATTATGACAAAAAAAAATGCAGCTTGTCAGGTTACTGACAAATTTTGAACTGTTATATTAAGCCAAAATTTTAATGTCTTCCAGAAATGCTAAATAAACACCTGTTAAAAGATAAATAAAAACGATCTCATTAACAGTTATGCAGTTAGTTAACGAATCTATACGAAGAGTCTGTTTTTACTCTAGAAATTATAACTCCTTGATATAAAGTTGAGAGTTGATTTGGAATGAGAACTCTAGTCTTTGTTTTATTTCAGGTACTAGGTTAAGGTGCTAGATAACTAACCTGTGTATAATTGTATATAAACAGTGTTAGAATCAATGCTATTAAAGCAGTACTATATCTTTAATTTGTTGACTGGGCTCATACAATGCATGCATACAGCAGTGATTCTGAAATATTTTCATATTGTCAGTGGCTTCCAGTTAATGACAGATTTTGTCAAAAGAATTTGCAGAAGCTTGCAGTGACATGCTCTTGTGCTTGTATTCTAGGTGAAAATGTGTCTAAGAGCCTTCTACAATGACCAGATGTGCAGAATTTAAATTAAACAAATGTGAACTCTCAGTAGAAAAGCACAAATTCACAGAGCAGTTATTTATACACTATTCTTGCAGATGTTTAGAACCATTTAGAAATTTCATTACTGATATTTTTGCATGGAAACAAGGCAGCATCATAATTGTTCTTATGATGTTAGTGTTGCCACCATATGTTTCTCTAGTGCATATGATAATTAAAACTGTGGTCAACCAGGAATGCGTGTATGTGTATATTTGCTCAGGAAGTTGATGTAGGTGGTACGTGTGAGAGGTCATTTCATTCTTTAAAAGAAAAAAAAAAACACTTCAGATTTTATGGTGTTTGGGCTATTAATCTATAACAAACTTTTATACAATATCTTAATTGTCTTTACTGTGTGATGGAAATCATAGTTGTAGATGTAAAAAAAAATTTACTTAAAGCTTCTTTTTTCCCCCCAAAAAATACCTCGACAACGAAAGTAAACTTTGGAGCTGCTACTATATGAGGTTACCTCAGACTGTAGTTGACCTTCACATTGACCTTTAGGATAAAACATCAGTGGGTGTGTGTGAGGCTTTGTGATAGACAGCTTTTAGGGCCTTTACAAACCTTTTTACTGTCTTGTGTAACAAGAAGCCCAGAAGGATGTTGCCTTTGTCCCAGTAGCCTGAGTCTGGGTCAGTTATGAAAGTACTAAGAATGTTGACCGTGGCTTCACAGAGAAGAGACGATGTACTCTTTATGACTGTTTTTTACCAAATGAGGAAGTGAAGATATGTGATCAAGTGATTGAGCTGTGCTTTCATAAATGCCTTCAGTAGGGGTTCTTTCCAGTGCTGGGGTGTTTTTTTTTTTTTTTCTTCTTTTTTTCTTTAGTTTTTTGTTTCAAATTCTACATACAGTACAAACAGACATGCATGCAAACACACACCTACACGTCATTTAAACCTCTGAGGTAAAGAACTGATACCAACATGATCCAGAATAGAATGTGCTGTCTTTCCGCTTGAGTAACCTACTTCTGAGTTTTAGACACTAACCTCTGAGCAGCAACAGTAAGAAACAGAACTACAAGACATCTAATACATTTTTGGGGCTTTTTCAGTATATGAAAATTACACCACAACAGTCTTATTTCCGGTGGAATCCTCTTATACATAAACACAATATAAACCCTGTGTTAGTCATTATATTTGTCATGACTCATTAAGATTTTAGACAGCTTCAACTTCCATAGCCATTTCTGTTTTTTTTCTTCCTTAAATAATGTCATTGTAGTTCATTTTTAATTAGGAAATATCAGTGCCCTTTAGCCTTTAGTCTCAGTTATATCCTCACACCGCACACATTTTGTGTTTTAGTGGTTTTTAATGCTTCAGTTTTAGGAGTAATGTGAGAGAAACAGGGCTTGCCAGTATCTAAACAGAAAGTTTCTTACAGAACATTATGAAATACGGTTGCTCATTAACCTTAACAGCCAGCTATAAGGGTAAAAAGTGTATGAAGAAGTGTACGTGTTACAAATTTCACTGTAAATATCATGTACAAATCTTTTGGAATTTTTTTTTGTTGCTAAACTTGTTCTTACGGTCCTGTTTATTTGACATGTATAATCAATGATGTGATATTTACAGTCCTAGCCTATTATACAGCCTAAGGGGAAAAGGTGTGTGTAAATATCATGCTTCTGTTATAATTCTGATAAGACAGGGAGTCAGATTTGAGGAAGTCACTCTCTCTTGCTTTATTTGCATAAGTTCCATCCTGTGTAATATATTCCATGGACTGGCGCTTGCCTTATATGGTGCTGGAGTTGTAACTGTACTGAAATCACATCTTAAAATTTGATGTTTTTTGTAACTTCTTGGATTTGATGAGCTGGGTTTGATTTTTGTTTCACTTCTCGTTGGTGTTTGGTTTAGTTGATTCTAGATCATTCTTTGTGTGCTTTTGATTGAATATACACATTACTACGCTATCCAAGAAAACTAACATTTTGTCTCCACTTGTCTCAAGGGATCTTTTTATGATATGGCCAGGAAAAACTTTTTTCCATGTGGCTCCTTTGTGTCTCTCCACCATAGGGCAAGCATGTGGACACCTGACCATCACACCCGCATGCTTGTTGGACGTCCCATTTCAGATTTAGTCCCCTTTGCTGTCACAATATGCTCCACTTGTCTGGGAAGGTTTTCCACTAGATTTGTGATCGCTCAGCTACAAGAGTTTTAGTGAGGTCAGACACTGATATATGGTAACGAGGTCTAGGGTATAGCTCAAATTCATCTTAAGGTCAGGGCTCTGTGCAGGACAGTTCTTTTACACCAAACTTGGCACACCCTGTGTTCTGAAACATGTTTGGGCCTCTAGTGAAGGGAATTTGTAAAGCTACATGGTACATCCTACATCACTGCTTTCAAATTGATGGGAACTGTTTTGTGAAGAGCCGCAAATAGGTGTGATATTCAGATGTGCACATAACTTTAGCCTTATGTATGGATTTAGAATTTGATTAGCCTTAATCAAAATAATAATAATAATAATAATAATAATAATAATAATAATAAATCTCTTCATATGAAGAGCTATTTCTTTTAGGTAAGAAAGGGGAAAAAAAGAAATCCAGACAGATGCTTGCTCAGTTTTTTCACAAATGCTGACAATGACTAATCTCATATGGCTTCTTGCTCCACCAAAGGTAAAGCAGAAATTGTAGTCTGTTATTAAAGGCCATGTTAAAGTCTTATGGAAATTTGAGTCCGAATCTGAAAGCCACACGTACGTCAACAGAACTGTATAGAGATGCATTGTGGCGCCTGTCTGTAGGGTTTTGTGAATCATAGATGTGGCTCAGTGTATTATGTGCTAGTCTTAAGTTAGTTACCGTGCTCAAAATCACAACACAGCGTCATACATGTAATTATAACATTTTTTTGATTATCAGCTTTTAGCATGTTTGTATGGTCACTTGAACTGAATTGATTTAATCCAAACCTCAATCATTCAAAAAAAAGTTGCATGTTAACTTGGACTTCATGTGCTCTGATTATTATACAGATTCATTTATTTATTTAGTATACAGAATTATTATTATTATTATTATTATTATTATTCTACACATTTAAATAAGCAGGTTGATGGATCAGTGGGATTCGTTTATGCTTCAATGGGATGCAATTTTACAGTTATATTATGATATTTACATTTACATGATATTGAGAATGAGATGTAGAGGATCTGTTCAAAAATGTGAATGCAGAAGCAGAAATAGATTATTCTGTTGCTTGTGATCTAGTGAAACTGTTTCACCCACATACTGCAACTATGATAGATCTATTTAGAATGGGTGTGTGTGCGTGTGTGCGTGCGTGAGTGCGTGTGTGTGTGCGCGAGCGCAGAGAGAGAGAGAGAGAGAGAGAGAGATGAAGCTTTGAGAGATTATATAGACATGAATTAATTGACCATAGCATTACATCAGTTATAAACTTTCGGGAGTCTGTAAAATATACCTTATAAAAATCCTTTCATTATTATTGTATTGTTTCTTGATATACTGTATATAAAGTTATTCCAAGCTAATAAACAATTCCAGTGATGAATTGCTTTCATTTTCTCAGACAAATTTTTTATTCTTTTGTGGTTTTTGTTTTACAAGCTTGTCATACTTGTGCCACACTACAGTACAGTGTGTATATATAGAGGCAAAGTCTGATTGATTTCGAGACAGATCTGCAATAGTTTTTATGTCTTTACATTTAGGGAGTCTCCACACCAGCCCCTGGTTTGCTCTAGATAAATTAAAAGCGTATTCAGAAGCCTCTGTAGTATGAAATTGGTTTTCACTATGGGGCTTTTGGAAAGGACGTGCAGATGAGTTTTGCAGATGGAGATCTGCTGATTTTCAGTACACCTGCAATGTGTTGGAGGAAGCAAAGCACACTGGGTAATCCCACACATTTCCTTTTTGCTGCACTGGCAGAGGCACATGTACATTATAGATTATTAAAGCAGATTTGTTGCTTTCT
>JAOTRN010000043.1:7172765-7197143 GCA_028566695.1 Bagroides melapterus | reverse complement strand
AGCCCCAGTCCCCCTTTGGCACAGCACACCTGTACTCGAGCCTTGGAGAGAGTGAGACAGACAGACAGACAGACAGACAGACAGACAGACAGACAGACAGACAGACAGACAGACAGACACAGAGAGAGAGAGAGAGAGAGAGAGAGAGACAGACAGACAGACAGAGAGAGACAGACCGACAGAGATAGTGAGACAGGTAGAGAGAGAGAGAGAGAGAGAGAGACAAATAGATACAGATAGAATGAGAGAGACCGATAGAGTGAGAGAGAGAGACAGACAGAGAGACATATTGATATAAATCTTGAAGGCCTCCGTGTTTTTCTTTGAACAGAAGGTTTTTATATAAATAGAGGTTATTAATACTTCTGTTTTTCATAAGAGCACCTGTGACTTCCTCAAAGAGACTGTGTGCATCTGTGAGTGAGCAGTGACATTAAGAGGCTTGTGACTTTGCATTCTTGGCGTACTCACTCATATCTTCAGTGCCTGGGTGTGTATGAGCACTGATTGTGTATGTCTCATGCTCTGTGGTGGGTTTATTTCACCAGCTCTTAATAAACACCTGTCTTGAATAATCAAACCTACACGCTTGTAGCTCAGTAGTAGCCTCAGGATGTGAAGTAACACCATGTCACACTCGTCTATCTATAGCATCAATTGCCAGTTTTACAAATGTCTAATTTTCTACTGGCCTACAAGAGTTCTGAAATGAAGCCAAATAAGCCAGACCCTGATAAACTTTAAGTAGTACTGCTCGTTGTGTAAATAAAATAAATGTAAGTATCTGAATCAGGTTTGGAAGTCATATACACTGGACCAGCCCACTGACCAAGCTGTGTGACCAAGTGTCCTGCTGATTCTCATTACAACATGAAATGTGAAGCAGTGTTATTTTTCTACCACCTTTAAGACAACCGGAAATATCTGCTATTTTAGTCTAAGCTCATACAGCACAGCACATTATTCAATACACATCCGATACGAATTTCTGCTCTATTTTTTCTACCTCCGATTTAATATATGATGTACTGTATATGAACATACTTTCTTCTCAATGTGAATAAATAACATAAGGAGTGGGTCTGAACAAACATACTGTACCTGTTTTACTTTAGTCAATGAATTCTGGGTGAGTGTCCAAAGAACAGATGCCTCTGATCGATGTGGACTCCTTGGGAATTACTGGCTTAAAGCAGACGGAGAGAGCCTGATATTGAAGGAACCTAAGACAAAGAAGAACTTGCTGGTGTGGCCCTACAAACTGCTGCGACGCTATGGCAGAGATCGAGTGAGTTTTTATTTTAATGTCTTTAATAGAATACGAAAGCTGAACGGCTTTTCAACCGATTGGGCCGTTCCATTGCTTTATTTATTTACATTTACGCAAGGCCTTGACACCCACACTCGTTACTAAATTACACATTTTCAGATTCAAATTCAAATTTTATTTATCACGTACACAAACATACACAGTATGACATGCAGTGAAATGCTTTGTACGACTGATCCATAGAAGAATAAGACATATAGACAAGAGACACTAGTAGGCAAAATAAAAGGATCTAAAAATTTGTAAACTCTAAAAATTTGTAAACGAATAGTATCTATAGTAGTAAATAGTAAACGTAGAATTATACAATATTATACGATATACAATATAAAATAAAGATATATGATATAGAAAAATATAGGTAAAGATAAAAAATATAAAAAAAAATATGAAATATAGATATAAAAAAAGAGAATTTAACATTATAAAAAGAATAGAAGATAAATATGAAATATAAAAAAAATTTTTTAGATAATGATACATTTGTGGTTGTCCACAGCATGTATTTTGGTGACGACTACCCTCTTATCAAAAGCAGGAACTTGAGGCCACTGTTGTTTCTATCTCTGCTTCCTGTCATTGCCATAGAAACCGGTTTGATACAGGAAACTAGTCTTCCTTTCTCCCTCAAGTGTGGGCAGGGTGTCAGGTCTAAGGTGACTGCAATGAGTCTTATCGTAATTATCACAGATCTAAATAAACATGTGTAAATTCTTGGGTACTCAGACCAGGTTAGAGTTTGGTCGTATAATGACTTGCTCACTAGAAAGGTTTGTCTGCAAGCATATAGCGTTAAAGTACCTTAACATTCCTATTCTGTTTATTGTCAAAATATATAGACCATTAAAATGAAAATGTATAGCTACTTGGTTAGCATAATTTAATGGTTGGCATAAACATTGTTCATGTTTTCTCATTTTTGGTGCAGGCTATGTTCTCATTTGAGGCTGGGCGCCGTTGTGAATCTGGCCCAGGCAACTTCACCTTTGACACAAAGCAGGGGAATGAGATCTTCCAGATCGTGGAGAGTGCCATTCGGGAGCAAAAAGCTCAGGCTGAGGAACAGCAGTGCTCATCATTTGATGGGGACTGTCCAGCTCTCCAACAGATCCGGACTGCCATTGCTGAGGGAATCAGCCGAGAGACAGATGGAGACTCTGGTGGCAGTAAACCGGGATCTGCTGATGGAGTCATTAGCCGAAGAGAAGGAGAAAGTAAAAATCTTAAGGGTCGCACCTTACCAGAGCCTCCAGTTCCTGTTCCAAGCGCAACACCTCGTGGGCCAAAAAGTGCATTGGACGATCAAGTGAATTTGTACTCTGAGCCTGCTGACTCAGTCCGTCTGCCTAATATTTTGGGGGATTGTCTTTATTCTGACCCTGTAGATAGCATTAAACCTTCAGCGTTGCACAGCCAAAGGCATCGTCCACTTGGTGATGAAGGTGGAGGTGGCAACCACGAACCTTTTTATGCAGATCTCTACGACCGAGTGACTCTTGACCTGACCCCAAGAATAGGAACGATGGGACTTGAACACCGCAACAGGCGTCCTGCTGAAGTAAATCGGGCAGAGCACATCTATGATGAGCCCGAAGGAAGAGCAGGTCCTCCAGGAACCCAGCCAATCACCAGTCTATATGATGAGGCATGGCTGGAAAGTCAGTCTTGGAAATCCAGGGGAGTTGAAGAACCTCAGAGTCATGAAGTAACTTACAATCCAAATACAGATGATTATGGTGTCCCTCCTTTTGGTAAGACACCTCCACCACCAGCTGTGGCCAAACCTAAAGGTCCCAAGCCCCTGACAGCACCCAAACCAGGGAAGAAAAAGAAAGAGCCACCTCCACTGCCCCAAGGTAAAACTGGAGCTAACCTGAACAACAACAATAGCAGCAGTATCTATTACTCTCCTGGTGAAGGGTATGGAAATGGTGGAGGAAAAGTAGAGAAGCAGGCTGAGATTTATAGTAAAGTGTCTAAGCATAAGTCCCCAGCCACAGCATGGCACAGTGCCATGCGACCTCCAGACATCATCTATGACAACTTGGGTGATATCTGATTTGATTCTAGATGCTTTTTCCAGCAGTCACTATACACTCTTTAGATGCTGTCTTTAGAAACCTATTTCTAGAGTTTCTGAATGGTCACACACTTTCTGGGGTCTTCTTCTGGGGCCACTGTAATATCTGGGATTACTACAGTAACTGGAAATCCAGAAAAAGTGTACAGGTTAGTGTCATAGACAATCCACTGTGATCGATTATCAGTGATACAAAGTTCTTTTTTTTAGGAAGGCAATGAAACTACAAATTTTGCAGAATTTAAATGTGCTGTCTAAAACACATTTCTTGTATGTGGGTTACTCACATGGTCTTATTTTGCACATATTTGCCCAGTTTCTCCTTCTTAGTGAATCATACTAAGTCTGTGACTTGTATATTAGAAGCTTGCAAAGCCCTTAAATAACAGAGACTGAAACTGCCAGACAAGGGAATCTGCTGTTGTCTTACAATGCCAATTCACCCTGGATGGTCAACGATGATAGACTATATGGACAATCAATGCACATATCTACATTTTTTTTCTATTGAGATTTTAAATGTAGCAATTTACTAATCATCTGCTATTTGTATGTGTGGGAGGAAGTCAAAAACAGCTGTGCTGTTGATATGTGATAATAAAAGATTTTTCAGAACCTCCTAGCACTTTCTATTCCAAGAAATATCTGTTTGTCATAAAACTGTTTTTGTTGTCATCTCAGGAGACTGCAAAGATGGAAAATCTTCCCAACAACTCCTTTTTTCCCTTTTTCATTGTATCCTATTTACTCCCTTATTGTGTCCTCCTGAAATGGCTATTGAGGAATGCCAGAAAAGATAAAACACAGCCTGATGCCTAGTGAATATTAACCATCTGTACAAAAAAAGAGCTTGAATTTAAATTGCTAGAATGCTGGCTAAGTTAATCTGTGTCTGCTTGGCTCTGTCTGAAGGTACAGGCTGTTCCTAATCCTGTTTTTTTCTCTCATTCACCCCTTCACTCTTTCCTTTTCGCTCTCCCCTCCTCTGTCTTTTCTTCCACTGTCTGAACGTTTTTCTTCAATGACGACCCTCTTGACTTGCCAGATTCTGATCTATTCATCAGTGCTGCATTTTTAGAATGCTGTTTTCTTAAACTAAAAAGCAGTCAGTACAATGTCCTTCATAGTATTGCTTAAAAAAAAAAAAGATATCAAAAGACATCTGGGTTCATTCTGTAAAAGTCCCAAATGACTCCAGAAAAAATTAATTTGTGCTTACAGGTACACGCATGAATCTTTCAACTTCTTCCGACACCTTTTGTGAATTGACTGTCAGAATATTTTTGAGAGAGGGCAGCATTAGTGGAGACTGCATTCATATTCAGTAACCTGTCTGGGTCACACTGGACCCAGAGTCTATCCTGGGAACTTCAGGGGACTGGAATACATGAGGAGGGAGTACAAGCTGGCCCACCACACAGCACCATGCACATTCATACGCTAGGGACAATTTAGCATAGCCAGCTCACCTAATGGCACGTTTTTTGGAGGTGGGAAGAGAACTCTCATGGGTACACAGTAACCTGAGCTCAGAGTCAAACTCTGGAGCTGTTAGGCACCAAGCTCTGCCTACTGTGCCACTGCAGAATCATTAAGATGCAATTAAAGTAATTCCCAATCCTTTTTGCCACACTTGTAAAATTGTCAGAAAAGCAAAGTTAGCACATAGCTATTCTGTTCCCATAAATACATGCATGCATAATTTCCCTTACCTTAAGCCATATCTATTACTTCATTTTTCATTTAGAGCAAATGGAATTTTTTTTTTTTTTTTTTTTTATAAATCTGTCTCACTATTTTCCCAAAACTTTTGGAAAATTATGTTGTATATATATATATATATATATATACAACATAATTTTCCAATATATATATATATATAGGTGCATTTATTATGACCATAAAAGTTAGTGACACAGTTCCAAGGAGAATTGAAAGCACATTCTGACATCTTGGTAAAATGAAAATTGTCTGGAAAAAAAAGATAACATCTGACCACAAAAGCTTTAAATAGTGTTAATTTAATTAGTGACATTTTCAGTGGTAACACTATTGGCATTTCCCAGCATATAAAAAAGGTTTGCACAGGGGTCTGTTTCTCATCTTGCTTGACTTCCCCATTTCTAGAATGTACAGTTTCTGTTTTCATTTCACCCTCTTTTGTATGCCTGAATAACCATACTGGAAAAAGAAAAAACAGAAGTGTGCCCTTGTTCTCTGAAGTGTACAGCAGAAGTACTTTTGGTACATAAAATGCTAATGAAAGGCAAATTATATTTTGAATATTAACCTGCGTAATGTTTTATTTGAACTCAGATATTTGACTGACTCTTGAATAGTGCATGGCATGATGACAAAAAGGCTTGAGAAATAATTTAAAATAAAACTACAGCCTGAACTTTAAGAGTCATGTTACTAATCACTTTGTGTGTTTGCACTTGTCAACTAGTTACTATATACATATGTATGATATACGTATATGCTAAATAAACATTATATAAACGTAGTAAAGATATGTGGAGGGTTCAAATTAGGAAATTCCATAAGTGAAAACAGGAAAGCTGGAAAACTCACTTCATGAAAAATCTGTTACTGCCAGAAACTAATCATTCCTATTTATGGAAACAGAATCAGTCTTTCTAGTCCCTTCCAGACCCTGTCTCTGCTTTCCACACACAGTCTGTGTGAAAATTAAACCAAACTGCTGAGACAGGGACAAAACTCCATTAACATGTTTAATGTCTTTTGAAATATGTATTAAACAGGTTACATTAAGATAAATGTATTATTATTTAATAACAATAAAGCGATGAAACAATTGAACAATAACAATTATCATGAAAAAAGTATTAATGCACTGACCTCCTTTCCTTAATTTAGAGGTATGAGAAAGGAAGCTCTTTATTGTACCGCAACAGACTCTTAAAATAAAACGCGTTGTTCGTGTAGACAAACGCCCAGACATATTGTCTCAATCTCTGTTAGCTTTTAGTTCAATTTGTAGAATTAGTTCTATGGGGAAAAAAGTTTGCTGTGGACATTGACTTGGAGTCTAAATAACACTTCACAGACATTACAAATCCACATGCAATCCGGCCCAGGAGAGAACACGTGTCTACACCATTAGGTAGACTCAGATGTAGAAGCACTCTGGGCAAAACTGTCAAGTAATACAATCAGAAAATCCCTCTGTAAATGTTAAAAACCTGTTTTTTAAATAATATATGGAACAGGAAAAGGAGAAGAACTTTCTACAAAAAAGCTTCTCATTTGTGTTGGGTTTTGCATAATGTTTAACCCCAAAATGAAGTCATAGTGACATTGGTGTAGGCGGCAGTGGGTGGGTGGAATAACGGAAATGTTAATGAAGCAGTACTGATGGGACAGGCAGGCAGTGGCATTGAGAAACGCCATGGCCTTGACATCACTTCAAGTTCCTGAAACTCTTTTATTCCCTTCTGTACCCTCAAAAGTATAATGCTACATAGCATTACACTAAAAAGAGCACCCCCCCCTCTCATCGTCAGCACAGCACTCTCTCATTGTGGCCTCATGCTGAATTTCTTTTAAGCTGTGTAATGTGCATATTGTAGTGTGTTTTATTTAATTGCATCACAAACTGTATGTGAGAATGTCCCAACAGTTGCTGTTAAATATGTTTTATATATATATTATAGCTGTGGTCCTAGATGGTAAGAACACATACAGTATATGTATATATATGTGTGTGTGTGTGTGTGTGTGTGTGAGTCCAATTTATCAATACTAATTGTAGTAATAATACTAATTTTAAAGCAGTTTTAATCTTGCTTTATAACTGCTTTATTTTTTGTTCTTATGTTCTTACCATCTAGGGCCAAAGGGGTGTTAACAGTGTCTATCATTTTTTCCCAGACTTTTAGTGAAGAATGAGGCATTTTATCTGCTCTAATGTTTAACAGCTGCAGACACATAAACAGCTGGAGTGTGCTGCACTGTAAGGCTGCCATGTTGTCCTCTAATAGCTAATAGAGACCAGTAAGTGGAACAAACCCTGTTTGATCACTGACTCTTTAAAAAAGTGTCGTGCTTAGGAATTGTTTTGAACTATTAATAGGCTCTTTTCTGGAGTACTGATTTCATATTGAAACTTATTAACACGTCTGTATTTTTTGCCATAGGACTTATATATACTTAGAGTCTCTACGTTAGAGATGAGTGAATAGTGAATTATCTCAAATATAACTTGCTTTAAATACTTCTGTCAGTTAGTCTGATTATGTATAGAGATGTGCAGATCTGAACTGGAAGTGCTATAAATATAAGGTTAGTCCTGCAGTGCACCATGGTGTGATGTGGTCTATCAGTTTATGCTAATTTAGAACAGTATTATGTGTCTAAACATCCACTAACCAAAAACATAACCTGAATGAGAACGTTCAGAAAGGTAGACATCAAAGTATTGTAGAACTCTCACATCGTCATAAGCAGATCTTTATCCACGTCATCGTCCACGAAGCAAAGGGAGGGCCGTGAGTGGCTTAGGGTCAGAGGGGGGCGGGATAGCTTGGCTGGGGGTGCAGAGGCAAGAGGAGCAACCATGGCTCTGACACGACCTTGCTGCAATTATATGTAAGAAGAAAAGGTAAACACTTCATCAATAAATTCCATTGTCTTAATGTCTTATATGCTGGTGGTGGAAGTTTATATAAGCTATAACAAAATTAGTGGTTTTGCAAATACAAAACCCAGAATGGCTGAATAATTGTGTAATTCAGTGTGAGAATATACTAATATTAATATAACAAACAAAATGTATTTGTTCTCTAACTAGTTTACTCAGAACTTACTCTGAAGGAGACACCTAAGGTAGCTCATAAACATTTATTTGAAATTGAATGCTAGATATAAGTATGTACATATTAAAATTAAACTTCAGAGACTACTTCTCCTCTTTTATATTGTATGGTATCTGACCTGCCGAGGTGTGGAGCCCTCTGCTGGTCGGTTTGTTTCTCTACGTTGGCCTCGAGCTTGGCTTTGAGTGCGAGAGCTGTAGGAGCGAGAGAGCAGGCCTCTCATCCTCAGGTAAGGGTAGAGATTACAGCCCAGACACAGAGGGTTAAACACAGGGTCTGTCTCCAGTTGCTCCAGACAACTCTAGGACAAAATGAATAAAAGCTGCATATATTTTGCATAATCCACATTGGATTTTGGACAATAAGGGCTTGATGTTTGGTGTTTAAATTATCATCATCTGGGAATGATATAAGAACATGAAATTTAAAAGCAGAAGGAAGTGTGTGTAAGAAGGAAGGTAAGAAGAAACAAGTATATTGCACAAACAATAGTGAAGACTTTTTTAACGCGCATAAAAAATGATGCTACCATACATAAGTAAATATTTACATGCTTAAATGTAACAGTACTGTGCTTGTGTGATCTGCTCATAAATTCAGGAGCACACGCTCTTCATAAAAGCACAAGATTTTTTTGTATGCATGTACCTCTATTACAGAAGAGGAAATGACACATGCAAGAACAGGATGTTAGAACCTAAAAAAGGATAGTATTTTGAGTCATTTACCAACAACTAAAAAAAAAAATGATGCAGCAACATACAATACAGGCATTGTGAAAGCTCATAAAGCAATCCATTGACTGTCACAGTGCTTCCTCGAAATGACAAATTATGACCAATAATTGATTTGCAGTGAAATTTCAGGGAAATTCACTTAGGGACATTTATATTATACTATCAGTTTGTTAACATTTATCTGCTTTATAGTGTATCACATGCACTGTGAAATTGTGTTGAGATTCACTGTTATATAGGCAAATATGCAGGCCTACAGGGTTTATTGTACGGTAGTTTTGCTTAGTGAAGTTGTGAACTATGCAATGAAATGTATAAGCTGAACAGGTGTGTATGTTATTTACTGTTTATGTGAATGAGTAACATTTCAATTTACTAATCAGTGTCTTTGATTACTATTCATTGTTATATAACCTTAGTTTCTACTTGCACACTGAATTGAGGCACCAAATTGTGATTAAAAAAATGAAAAACATGCTGCAATCAGTGTTTATCCAGACCTCAGATACGGAAACACCTGAACACAAGTGAATTATAATTTAAATGAATAAAATTCTACCCTCTCTGATAAACATGTTTATCCTACCTGAGCTCTTCATATATTTCCCAAACTGAGGGTTTCGCCTAGGACCGGTTTTTCGTATCACCATAAAACTGAAACCACTTCATTTGAATACTGGGTCATGTTTGTGTTTGCGTTTGTGAGAGACATTAGAAAAGGGGGAGAGAGAGAAAATACCTCCACCATATTGAGTGTGCTGAGTGGTGGGTCCTCATTTAAGCTAGGCAGATTGCAAGGCAGCATTAATTCTTGAGTGAGGACGGGTTTTAGTAAGAGTGAGAGGGAGGCTGAAGACTGGAGCACGTAGTAGGAAAATGCACTGGATGCAGAACGAAACTCAGCCTCTGTCCGCACTAACAGAAACCAGTCACGGGTCTGGAGAAGCACAAAGACATGCAAAAACTATAAATGTTTCAAAATATTAGAAATTCCTTAAAAACTGTGCAGCAAAGACATGTACAATCTCTCTCTCTTAGGCTAGGCTGCTATTATGTAATAATGCTGTAAAGTAAGAATGCTTTAACAGAAGAGAGAGCCAAATCAAATCAATATTTTGTCATTTTTCAACAATTCACACATAAACAGTTTTTGAAGAAACTTGGCAGGTACAGTAGGTTGTTCCAAACATCTTGGAAAACTAACTAGAGATCATCTGTGGATGTAGGCTGCCTTAAATCCTTCTCTCTCTTCATGAAATCACCAAACCACTTCCAGGACTCCTTGTTCTTCTCCACACTGAAGATTGTTCTAAATGACACTGACTGTATGTTTGGAGTCGTTGGATAAACATCTGGCTGTATTTCTCAGCATTGAGAACAATCTCCACTTCCATTTGCAGAAAAGCAGCCACTAACTTGCCAGCAACCTCTACCATGCTTCACTGCTCCCTGCAGACACTCATTATTGTACCGCTCTTCACCACTTCAGCAAGCAACACTGCCTCCTGCTACAACCATATATTTGGTTATGGTTCTCATTACTCATCAGTCCATCGCACCTGCTGCAATTTTTCTTGCAACACAGTTCCAATGTTTTCATGCAGAGTTGAGTCTCTTAGCCTTGTTTCCACGTTGGCTTTTTGGCCACAATTCTTTCAAGTGTATATCCGGACAGTAGATTGGTGTACCTGGGTCAAACTGGGTTCTGCCAGTTCTTTACTCATGGCACTGCTGGACATGTTCTGATGTCGAAGGGAAGTAAGCACGACGTGTCCTTCATCCGCTACATTAAGTTTCCTTGGCCAACCACTGCGTCTACAGTCCTCAACGATGCCAATTTCTTTCTGCTTTTTCAAAATAGCTTGCTGTGCTCAGTCCTGGCATAGTGTATGACCTGTGACATGAAACTGTCTTCCACAACCATGGACTGTTTCATACAACCGACTGATACAATCCCTGACTTTGGCTTCAAACCAGCATCAGTTCTTATGCTTGCACAAAGAGTAGTCACACCAAATATTTATGTGATTCTTATTTTTCTTCTGTACGCTAACTCTGCATTTTGTACATTGATAAAAAATAAACAAATATATATTTGAAAGCATTCTTACTTCACACCTGCCTAAAACCTTTGCACAGTATTCTATATATTCTTATTATGAGAGATATAACCTATCCTTTATTGATGATATCTTTAGTTTCCCAGTGAAACTATTTTTTTTTCACTGACTCTGAGTGTGTGGCAGAGAGCATGGAAGATCTGATGGTTGCTCTCCAGCTCTTCCCAGTCCAGCTGCCAGCACGTTGTCGGTGTGATAACTAGTGGAAGGCCATACAGAACAGACTGGCACACTCCTTCTGCACGCAGGGCTCTAATAAACACACATTTACAGACTCAAAATGTGTCTATAATCAAGAAAAAATAACCACACCAGTCATTTGCTGATGCTTTTTAAATATGTAAATTAGTTCTAATACGCACATCGTCATGGTGAGTAAACAATGAGAAATAAGAATAAAGTAACATTCTGATCATTATTGAAGTGCATGGAAAGACAGAGTGAGAGTAAAAGTGAGATGACAGAAAGCAAAACAGGAGATGAAACAGTGATGAGTTTTCCGTTCACTGCACAACAACAAGGTGAAAAGGTTCTCAATGTCTCTAAAATTCCCTGAAATCAATGACCTCATGGTATGCAAAATACATGCAAAATCTACAAGCTTCCACAATGCATGGCAGTGTGTCTGTCTCTGTGTGTGCTTATGAAAGACACAGAAGTCTCTGTCTAGATTTTCCACACCACATTAGAGCATGTCTCATGGCCATGTTCAGCATGACACAGATGCCTTTTTTTGTTGCATAATCCATTCATTTTTGTGACTATCTCTTTCGGCCACTCCGTCACCCTCGTTTCCTTTTTTTAGTCTCTTTCTCAATGTTTGAATATTTTTTTACCTACAGGTCTCATTTAATATTGCTGAATATCTTGTATATTGTCTATAAGTGCACGTAAGCTGAAAAGGGCATACAGAAGTACCATAATAAAACACTGCATTGAGTTGAGCAAAGTAGGTCTTTTAGAACTAGTAATGAAGGAACAGTCAGTCCAGATTCTGTTGTTGACTGTCACTGACAGTACAGACATGAACATATTGTGTGTTTGATCTGTGGAAGTGGCTGTATGAAAGGCTTTGTTTATGACAGAAAAACCACTGGCTCTGCACATGCCTCAGGCTTACACTGACACAGTTATAGCACCCATCTTATCTGTAGTGAAGTTATACTTGATGACTCGGAGTCTTTGCGATCCTGAGTTCTGCCCGGACTGGCTCTTGCATGCTGGAGGGAAGTGCCGGATGCTCTCGGTTTTGGCTCCAAGGTCAGGGGTGAAGGGGAGAAGAGCTGGGCTCACAAGCCTTTCTTGCATGTCACACTTTATACACACTACAGTAACACACACATGTTTGCCTCAGCGCTGACATACACATTTTTTCCTCTTCTTAAATAAAAAAAAAAATAGTGTAAGACAATCACAGTTAGGGTGTCTGTGTAATGAATGTGAAGTACCAGCATCAGGTCTGTGAGAAGGAATGGGTTTTGGACTATTTGCTTGAACAGATGCAGGCAACAGGAGCTGAAGATGCTCTCTGTCTCCTGTTTGGTCATGAAGCCATGCTTTGAGAATGTTCTCCATGGCGATGACGCTGTTCTCCACTAACTGTAAGTCCATCTCAGCCCCTAGCATCATATCATCTACAGAGAAAGCAAGCAGAGAGAATGTAAGCTAAATATGTTTCCCCTTTTTATTTGGATGGAATCCAGATCATGGACCACAAAGTGACATTATAATTCTATCCTTTTCTATAATACAGATACAAATAAATAAAACAAAGAACATATTGTGATTTTGCAGTTTAATTGATTTTGAATTTGAGGTTTATGCACTTGCTGCATCTCATAACCACTAGATGGTAGTGCAGAACTGTGGAGTCTTATCAGAATACCAACCTTACAAAGTTTTCATCAACCTTTAGTTAGCTTTTTTCTGCTAGGCTTAGACATTTGGGTAAAGTGGAGAAAAACACATTGATTATTTTATAACAGAATTTTCTTTATTCTCTTACAAATTTATTTGCTGAGATTAGCAGACATGTGTACTGCTTTTAAATACAGCAGAGATATTCCTTGGTGTACTTGGAATTAATTAATACAATATTAATGGTGTCCAAGTGGGTTTTATCCATGTGGGTTTTCTCCTGGGCGCTCTGGTTTACAAACCACCTAGTCCCAAAAACATACTGGTAGAATGATTGGTTACTCTAAATTTGTACATGGAACACTGCGATGAACTGGTACTGTCCATGTATTTATGACATTATTTATACTCAGTGTTCCCAGGATAGGCTCCAGATTCACCATGACCCTGACCAGAGTAAAGTCATTAAAGTTTAATGACTAAATGAATATTCTGATAATCAGATGTTTTACTTGTCCTGCTTCCAAATGTTTCTTACATAAGTGAATTTGAAAAGATTTCTCAAAGCTTATTTTGACCTAAAACATTTGGGTATTTATTAAGACTCTAGACTAATATTAATCTCCAATAAGAATAATATTTATATACAGTACTCAGTCTGGTTCTCTGACACTAGGGAGCCTAATTTTTCATGATTGTCATCCTGGACATAAACTGCGCTGAGATAAGACTCATGGACGCTTCCTCTGGAGCCATATTCAATTATTCATGTACCTCCAATGGGGCCCAAAGAGTCTAATGGGAGCCAAGTGGTCATGTTTAAACTTTCATTAAGTAAGAGGGGGAGGAACGGTGGGAGCCAAGATTGAAGAGAAAGACTGGAGACAAAAGGAAGCAACTAAAGCATTAAATCACTGTCTTGGGATTTATGATCGGAGAGGTTAGCGTTCTTTCAAAACATCAAACACATGCACTAAAGCGGTTTTGTAATAAATACATTTTTTTCTGGGTTATCAGTGAAGCAGAACTGCTAATCCTTTGTATCTCATCTACAATTTGCAAGTCAAACATGAACAAAGCTTGCTGTTCGCAAGTTGTCAACAAGGGCACGGAAATCATTTGCTGTAGATTATTACTTAAACCTCAGTATAGCTTTATGATCGGTTACATGCAAGTAAGTAAACAGAATTTCAAAGCAAATAAATAGAAGGGTCTGGAAAAACATTCTTGTTACTACTACTACTACAATAACATTAAAACAGCTGTAACTTTCATTCATATATATATATGCAGCTACATATTTATACAGAATAAGTAAAAAAAAAAAAAAAAAAAAAAAAAAAGACAACACCGATTTCTTTGAATTATTTGCATAATTTAGGATTAACAAAGCAATACGAGTTCATTTACATGTCATTAACTGTAGCTCTAATATTGAATTCTAAATGGCTGATAAATGTCATACACCACTGCACACTGATAAGATTTAACATCCAGTAAATGTCACCAAGATGGTGTGAGTGGGCTAAAAAAGGTGAGGATGGAGAAGTGGGAAACGGAGAACATGAGGAGTAACAGATGAAGAACAACCCCCACATCACCTGTTAACACAAAAATTACATCTCATTTCTCTCTGTCTGCCTCTTCTATACACCCCCTCCTTCTGGGTGTAAGATAATCTAATCAAATTGTGTGCCTTTAGCATATTTGTTTTACATCTTACACAGTACTTCATCTAGACCCCATTTTTACATTTCCTTCTTTCCTCTCGTCCACTCTCTTTGTGTCTGGGAGAAATGTTAAGTGGTTACCAGCAGTCTCCAAGCCTTTTACACAGAATCCACATCATCCTCACATCGCTCACATCGCTCCTCATTCATGATTCTGTCTCTCACTAGCTGTCCATCTCTCTCATAGCTCTTTCCTAATAACAGATACAGATCACAGAGCTTGTCTGTTCTGGAAACTCCATCAAATTATCCTTCTGTGTGACCCTCTGTTCTCTGTCATACTGAAACAAATTGGAGCATAATTGATCATTTTGCAGTCACTTAGATATTAGAAGGTTTAACTCGACTTGTGAACCTAATTGTGTCACTGGGAGCCGTTATGCTCCGCTAATAATTACAGGCTTATGCTTATCTTTTATCTTATTAGGAAATGGAGTAACGGTGATGTAAGGCTATGAATCTCATATAGTTCTATGAGTGACTTTGTCAGTTTCTAGTGAGGACAAATGTTGAAAAGATTAGAGTGATAAAGCCTCATGAGAAGGTTCTCAGGAATCGACTTTTATCTCAGTTGACAGTCTCCCATTAACCACAGGAAAACTGTAGAGAAGAAACAGCATGAAGTCACAGTGTAAAACAAAAAAAAACCTGTTTTGTTTGCTTTGAATGAAGGCTGAAGCCAAGAGTCAGTCTCTCATCCTCTTTGCTTTCTCACAAAAGGGACAAGAGGACAAAACACTAATATAAAAGCTGCATTAGCAATTGAAGACCTCTTGTACACACACCTCCCAGTGTTCCGCTAACATCATTACTATAAATGCTATGATTTTTATGTGGCCTTTTCCACAGTGACTATTTTCTGAGCTGTATGACCGTGCAGTGGCTTTCAAGTTTTTTGAAAGGGGCCTGGATTTTGTAAATGGTAACACTCATGAGCAAAGGGGAAGATAAGATAGAGTTCTAAACAACATAACAAGCGTAACAGAGATGAAATATTTCCACAACATCCCTGGTGGTCTGCTTGAGTTTGTCTCCAAAATACTTTTTGTGATGAACATGACAGAGAACGTAGTGGTCGGATTTCAGAACGACCAATTCACTAATGTACTAAATCAGTATTCATCAATCAGGCTTGAGGAAATCCAAATGTTTAAGGTCTGGCAATAGGACATTCTTTTAGCTAGCAAGATTCTAATGAGAAGGATTTATATTAGCGTTTACAGGGTGATAAATTCCCTGGTATTAATGTACTAGATTAACAAACGCAAGGCAAGATATTGAATTGAACAAGAGGTGCTTCCATCAGCAAAAAAATTCTAAGAGAAATCTTCAGTATAGCAAACAGGAATCCTACAAATAGTCAAATATTTATTTATTTATTCATGTAGCAAAGTTTTAAGTTAGAGCCTGCCAAGTATTTGTTTTCAGTTGTAACATTATGGCACTGAATTAAAAATGTAACGGAGATAAGTATACACATAGGGACAGACAAAGAGACAGATCCTCTTAACTCCTTCCAAACAAAACCATTCAAGGCCAAATCCTTGATAGACCACCGTGACTCTTAAACAGAGGCGTACACACATACACACCCAAGTACACAAACACACATTTATTCTTATTTTGGTGAATCTCCAAGTCAGTAAAGCATGTGAATAGTATGTGAGAGATAAGGCATTGTTTTTGTGCTGCATTAATCCAAAATGGAGAATCTTTATCTACAGCCAAAAGATAATCTTATACACAGAACACCAGCTGCTTATATAATTCATTCTATAACCCCAACATCCGAGACGACTCTAAAGTAATTGCGTTACATAATCCTAAAATCAGTTAGGTAATAACAATTAATGTTACATATTCCTAAAAGAGCAAAATACATAACGGGGTCTGTGCAGACTAAAGATTTTTACTCCTCTCATGTTATTGTAAGCCTTTGAGACTGACAATCATATACTCAAATTAATACAAGAAATGACAGGTATTAAATCTGCAGAAGTCACTTTCCTTTGTAAATTATACAAGCCTTTATACTGAGACAGATACATAGCATATGCTTTAGTCAAATAATAATAAAAAATAAGTTTCTCGAAATTATGATTTATTATTCCCATAGTGAAGCTCTGTCTATATCCATATTCAATGCAAATAACAGTTATACAGTTATAGTGACTTATGCTGATCAGCAATGTTCTATCTGCCATCCTACTCTGAATAAATATACAGTATCTCAATAAATAACCAGTAATTACTTCTACAATTCTAGATCAAGAACCTATCCTGGGAACTCACAGTGCTAGGTGAGTACACATTCTGAATGGGACAGCATCAGTTCATCACAGAGCACCATGTGCACACACACAGACACACACACACGTTCACACCTAAGGGCAATTTTGGGTAGCAAATCCACCCATCAGCATGTTTTGGGAGGGGAAACAGTGAGAAACCCACAACTCAACACTGACAATAACCTGAGTTTGGAATGATGAATCCAGGAGCTGTGAGGTGCTGTGTCATCATGCCACTTCAACGCTTCTCCTACATGTTTTCCTCTCATCGCATTTAATACTTGGATTTTTGGTTTACTCTTCTGTGAGCCTTTCTGAGATCTGAACTCACCACGGCTATTGAGGAAAATATGCAATATGCAAAAACCTCACATAAAATGCTTCCTCCAGCTATATGCCAAATCATCAGCAACAAGCCCAATAATGAATCACACAATTTATCCAATTTCACATAAAGATTAGTACTGTGAATAGCTGTGAGAGCCTGTAAAGCACAGTATGTCGTTTTTTTTCCTAAACTGATCCATTTCAATGGTTTTAAAGTTCTAGACAGGAATTGGGTTGAAAGTGCTGTTTCTTCATCTGCCTATAATGGCAACTATGAAAGATGTTTACATGTTTAGCGAGCAACTTGTGCTGAGTCATGAGTCATGCTGGTTAATCTTCCATCCTACTCTGAATAAATATACAGAAAGTCCTAATGCTCTTAAACTGCCTCCAGGAACAGGAACATTTTTGATTTACCACACACTGTTCCTTTTTTTTATTTCACCTACTATTGCTTTCTAAGCAATAACTGTTGACCTGACCTGTTTTTAATATCCATGCTTGCCAGTTGAGAATACAGCAGTCTAAACATGAGCTGATAACCCCACTTAAAGAGGTCATCATCGGTCAAACTCCCACTTGCCTCACAAGCTGGTTAAACTGACCTTGAAATATGTTGAGGATAGAGTCCATCTTCACCTGAAATGCCCTGAGAATGCTAAAATTTCAAACATACACTAGCTCTAGTCGTACCTACACACAGTTCATAACATACGACAAAATAGAAATGCCAGGATATTGAAACATGGCACCTCGAGAGAAGATGAGATAAAAAGACAGATGCTATCCATCACTCTTTTCCCTGCAGTTCTGTGACCACTATGAAGTAATAGTGTCTGAGTTGTCTCATAGTCTGGGCAGACAGACTAATCATGCTAAATTTAGATGCACGGTGTCTGCAGGTATCCTCAAGTTAACTCGATTTCCTTTCTCATTAAAATCACCTTTTCCAAAACCCAACAAAACAAAGCACTTTATAATCCCAATTAAATGTAATTTAAAACCAACACCGTGAGAGTATGTCCTGTGCTGAAAGCCAGGCCTGGTCTACTGAGAGTTATCTTTACGTTGTTATTTAGTGTGATTGAAGCGACGTTATGGGTTAAATGTGACCCAATTGCATGCAAAATAATATCATAATACAATTTCCATTAATAAGTATAGAAAAAAGGTTTAAATTTATTGTGACATTACATTTAATACATTATTAAGGCCTTTAACTCATAAGATTTTCAGTAAAATGAAGATTTTTTTAAGGACGTGCAGTCACTCTAGTCTCTGCATTTACATTACATAACAAATTACAGCATAGAATGCGTTAGAAATATAGTTGGCTTTTTATTTAACACAGTTCTGTTTCCTACACAGTGAAATATAGCATAGATTTCAGGATAAAACAGCAATAAGTGTGGAATATAGGGATCAGTTTATCATGAGCATTACGCCACAATGCGCGCGCGTGCACACACGCGCACACACACACACACACACATACACACACACAGCACACATTATCAGTCTGCCCATACCAAAGCACCAACAGAGATCTATTCAACCAGCTGCCAGTTCTCTGACATCTTGTGATATATTGTGATTACCACACACACATTATCTCATCCAGTGCCACCCTGAGTGTCATTAACGTTTTTGCCAGTCTACACAAAAGCATGTTTCCTCGACCACACCATCCCCTCACCATGGTGATGCCAGAGTAAAAGACATAGGGCACGACCTATGGGCAGGCCTGTCTTGTACCCATAGCAGTAAATCTGCCGTCTTAAAAATAGTAAAGGCCAGAGTTACTGCCTCTGACAGAGACATGACAGAGAAATAGATGGAGAAGTTGAAAGACAGTCAGACAGACTGGGTGGCTTTATTTTGACTGGTCATGCGGAAAACTCATGATGTACTACTAACCCACAAATGCTGTCTAATTTCTAGCATAAGAAAGCTAGAGGTAAAGCTTCAAGGAAATATTCATTGCCAGCTTTGGCACAGAGGGAAATGAGTAAAGACTGACAGTGCTAGCTCCACCACAACGAGTAAACAAGTCCCAATAGAAACAGGCATTAGAGTACAGCCATGTTAGTCAGATCACAACTTTGAACACAAGGTCATTGCATAATTTTCTGTTTTTCTGCTGTATCCCACCTGACAGGTTGTTCACAACACTGTGCCTTGATCAGTGATGGGTAACAGTGCATTATAATTAGTCTATGAGATTTGCATGATATGCATTATTCACATTTACATTAAATTATTTTACACTTTATAAAAAAGCAACTTTACAATTAAACATTGATTATAGTCTGGTGGCTCTCTGGTAGTCTTAGGATTCTAATGTAAAATCCTGAGATCAGAGACAGGACTCACAGAGACAAGCCACCACTGATATTGGGATTGATATTTGGTCATTATACTGTATACCAAAATACCAGCATGAGTAAAGAATTTATGCTGTATTTTATGACTTTAAAAATATTCTCATCACAGCAAGAAAATATCAACTGTGATTTAGTAGAGAATAAATATTGGGCCAAATGTTTCATCTGTTTGATAAATATTTTAATTATTATTAGTATTGGTTAAATACTTACACAATTTATAATTATACAAAACATTACTGTTATATATTAATCTTTTTAAATTTTTTTTCTCTCTTTTCTTTTTTGTTTTAGCTACTATACCCTCAGCTCTAGCTTTAACATTAGTATTGCAGGGCTGAATGACAGAACTTTGCTTTATTATGCAAAAACAAAACATAAAATATTTGTGAATGAACTCATTCAATATGCATTTAACAGTAATGTCAAGATAAGTCAGTAAATGTGGGCCAGTGAACTTTCTCTACATTGCTTAAGAGTATTAAATTGTACTCATGCACACAGCATAAAGCCCAGATGGACACACATGATGTTGCTCACCAGTAGTTACCATACTGCTCTGATGCTTCATGGGGGAAAAGATTTTATCTATAGTGCAAAAGAGTTTAAATATGAATCAGTTGTGATGAACTTAAAGATTCTGACCTGGTGACTTAAATGACTTTAAATGATCAAAATCCAAACTTTAGTACAGGATAATTCACAGTATCTGATTATTCTGTAGAACATGAATGAATACTCTTATAAAAAGCCTTCTGCAAAAATTTCCATCTATTATTTACAGTGTACATATGCACACACTTTCATGCTTCCTTCCTCTTTTACAAAACACCTTCCACAACCCTGATCATGGGGCTGTCATGCTGAAGTCTGTCTGCTGAAAACTGAAAAACAGGATGTATGTGAAGGAGGGGTTCTGGCTCACTTTCCAATAGGCTTACACTTTTAATGGGTCTGGACTCTGGAGGTCAGCATGGATCTGTAACCGAGTGTATGAATAAGTGTGTGTGTGTGTGTGTGTGAGGGTGAGTAAGTGAGTATGTGTGTGAGAGTGTGGAGCAGAAGTGATAGAATCACAGCACACTTGAGAACACATTTAACTATAATCCATATCAGCGTCCTACAATTAATGCACCATCTGACTCTTCTTTTGAATCTCTTCTGTCTTTTGTAACACTGTTATGTTAAGCTAACCAGGAGTGAGGCAGTCAGAATAATCATGTAGTCGAGACTGAAGGGCCATGGCGCACCCATCTTTAAAGTAATTATGCTTATGTAACTGTCCTTTTAGAAATTCTGTGTGTTTTTTAATGCACTGTACTCCCAGTCTCTGCCTATTTGTCTCACAAGATATAGATAGCTTCATTGTCCTTTACACAGCAACATTTTCACTTTTCTTTCTAATTTTTATTTTAAAACAATCGTTGACATTACTAATTTGTCTTTTTTTTTTCAGCGGATATGCAGTTTCCAGATTGACTGACACTGTATGGGTCAGACCTCTTTGAGACCATTTACACAAGCTATATTCCAACTAAACTGTGCACCACCAATTCAATATTCTAACACTCCTGGGCTTTGTGACTGGTGAAATACTCATCAAAGGTATTTGGGATGCTTTCATTTAGCTTTTTATTTGCACTTGTAAATGCCAGTTTTAGTCTTTCAGGTTATGAGTCCTATATAATACAAGTATTTTGTATTGCTCTGACTTCTTGCTCTGACTCTCTGAATAAAAGTGTCAGGTAGAAAGGATTAAATGTGTGTCTTGTTATTGTTTGTTAGTGCACATCTCCAAGGAGACTTCCTGGGGTTTTTTTTGTCTGTGCTATAGTAATCTTTAGAATGCTAACCACAAACAGTTAGTAAACATATACAGAGGGATTAGACCTTTGTTTAGAAATTTACTAGATAGTAATCTAGCTGTTTCTTGTGACTCAAAAACAACCAGAAGAAATGGATCTTCAAAAATTAAATATAATGATTAGGTTAAATGCTCCTTGAAATGTATACTGTATAAGATGAGAACACAATGTACACAGTGTGCTGGATGTTGATTTTTACTGAGATCGAAAGGCTTTACTGAAAGGCTTTACTAAAAATTCTGAAAGTGTTGAACTGGATGTGCTGAAGTGAACTGATGCTGACCGTCTGTCTTATCCATGCCCTCTGCAGAACAGGATTCTGGGCTCCACATTGGCTCTCTGTCTGAAAGTTTCTGTTCAACGGTAATGTGGACAACCACCAGCCGTCGTAGGTTCACCAGGTCACAGTCCTTCAGGCCCTGTTCCATCTGCCTGAGTATAGCCTGGCCTGGCTCACTGCTCACTATTGTCACCTTCAAACACACAAATTTAATTACACCCTAATCAATGAATAATAAATCTTTCTTCGAAAATCAACCATTAGCAAAATCCTTAACAGTGGCTTAAAAGGATATAAAGTTCAGGTCTGGGCCATGGTTGGGGTTTTGATTCCAAAGACATGCACTGAAGAAATCTCTCTAAATTGTCTGTAGTATGTGTACTATGTAGTAGGTGTGTGTGTATTTGTGTGTGAGACCTGTGATGGGTTGGCCCTCCATCCAGAATGTCCCCTACAATGTGACGGGGCTCCTGAAGGGGTTCTGGTCACAGATTTCAGAACCCTTGATCCAAAAGGTTGATCATGATTTGGTTGACTTGATTTTTTTTTTTTTTTATAAAGCTATAATATAGCAATACAAAAAAAAGACATTTGACGCTGGTATTATCATATAAATAATAAGAAATGCAGCAGTGGTAGTTTACTAAACTCTCTTTGGGCACAGAAGCATCTCTGTATGAATTGTAGTCATTCATATTCTCAGACAACTGTCTATCGTAATTGACACAAAAAGCACAAATGTAACATTAATCCCATTAAGGGCAAAATAAATATCAGAACAATCTGATTAAAAGCACTTGTCCTCTGCTTTGCTTCCTGCATGGAGAACATTTAAGCGTGGTCTGTGGAGTGCAGAGAGGAAACAGCAGGCCATGTGGTTTGTGTCAAATTGCTGATGGCTTCATTAACGATTGATAACAGGGGTTAAATCAGTGCCACATTCCATCAGCAGAGAATTTAAATATGAATGCTGGTGCTCTGAAAATGTTAGTGGGATTATCTTCATGTAGCTCGACGGGTGGTTTCCACCGACGAGTACACTGAAAGCACTTTAGACATGAGGCTGAGGCCCTGGTCTCCAACTGAAATATTCATTTGATTCCAGCAAGGCTGATAAAATTGGAACATGCATAATCAGAAAAATGCTTCCCCATCCATCAACATATAAGGAATGTGGGTCCTTACCTCTATAGATCTGCTGTAGACATTGTTCCCCAGATTAGCATGCCAGATGTATTGTTTGTATTGCTGCAGGCTGTCCAGCACTGACTGTTTAAGAAGCTCGACATGTGGCTGTATACAGCCCTCCGTAGGCAGAGAACGCAGCTCCTCCACACATGAGTGTAAGCGCACAAGATTCCCCTTCACCTGCTGCCAAGTGACAGAATAGAGAAAACAAAACACAGGCATATGATGAGATGGGCAAAATATTGTATCATGATATTTCGAGATACTAGAATTGTGTCATGATATTCAGATTTAATATCAGCAAAACAGCCAAGTGCTATAGAAGCTTAAAAGCATGATGAATAATGAAGATTAATTCTCATTTTCAAAAATTACTTAATTGACATGAAACTGTAAGATTAAATAACAAAATATATTTGAATGTCCATACTTAAACTGTTTAACGCATTCTGATATGTGAATATAATCAAAGCTGCAATGAAGAGACGCCTCCTGCTGTTATGGCTATGTCGGATCGGCGCTCGCCTTCATTACCCATCTCCCAATGTGTGTCACACAACTTCATCACGTGTCTCATTGAGCACTTGTGTTTCCTGTAATCAACACCTTCCTTAAATTCTGGTTTCTGTGAAACTCGTGGTCCTGCTTCTTTCTGTTGATTTGGTTTATTTGTTACTTACCTCTGAAAATCCCTGACACCTGGAAATAACAGTCTCTCTAAGTACCTCTAAGTGTTTTATTTCTCGTACACCACAGAGAAAATGTTCTGCTTTATCTTCTTGGTGATATTTTTCTTTGTTAAATAGCAATCAGTTTGAGTAATAGTTTCTGTGAATGATGTGTTCCTATAGTAATGCATTTGAATTACAACAGCACTACAGTCTGAACTGTGCCGAAATAGAAAATTAGTCAACACCTTTTACCCACTCTGCTTCAAGTGTCAACATTTCAACAGTTTTCCCTCACCACAAATGGCAGCAGACACTCCTGCTGCAGGTTCACTGCATAGAGGCTGAGCAGAGGTACTCGACTTGGTCCGTCCAGACTGCTTGCCAAAGATAGGAAGTTTTCAAGGGCCTCACACAGGACAGAACGTGTCTCTGACCACCAAGGTGGTGACGTGTCAATTATCAGCACACGGGGTGGCTGACTGGAGAAGGATGACGCACGGCACACCTGGCTGGCTGAAGCACCTGCCCGGCTTCTGCCATTCATGCTTCTGAATCTGCAGAAAAATAAATATTACAGTTATTGCTATCAGAAAATATCTGGAAACTATTCATTTTTAACACATGACAGACAGTAATCAAGCTAATTGATAATTACCAGTAACAGACTCTACCAGAAGCAT
>JAOTRN010000043.1:7158553-7170072 GCA_028566695.1 Bagroides melapterus | reverse complement strand
ACTATTCATTTTTAACACATGACAGACAGTAATCAAGCTAATTGATAATTACCAGTAACAGACTCTACCAGAAGCATTTTTTCCTAAGACTATTTCCATGGTTATTTAAAACAAGGCTGTTACTGTTGCTTACATCAAACAAGTGGGACACTGGTAGAGAATGGTTAAATATGTCTATGATTCTCAGAAATCTATGGCCACATCAGCTCTGTTCTTCACAAGAGAGCTCTTTCACCAAGTTGATGTTCTGGATCCTTCTGTGCCTCAGGCATGCACCCCCTGTTTCAACACAACATATATGACAAAGGACAGATTGTCTCATCTAAAATAGTCCAGTGCTTTAGACTGAAGGGCAGCACAGACCCAATGTCATTAGTTGAGCAAGCAGCCTGATCAAAACAAGAGGATTTGATAATGGGTAGATTTTAAGAGGCAAAAAATCTTCTACAGCAAAACCATGTTTTCGACTTAATATTTCAAATGTCTTCAGACAGCAGTCAATCATTGACAAGCACTTTCTGGGGCTCACTTCAGTTTTTGGAATGACGTTTTAGAATTAATATTTCATGATTTTGAAAGAAATCTACAAGCTGTATCAATTCTTTTTAACATCTGTGATTTTTAACATCTAGAAAGCATTAAATTCGTAAAAGTCGAGTTTATATGACGGTGATTTTTTGAACATTAAACAAAAAAAAGTTGTTTTAAAAACAAGCCAACCCTTGCACTTAGCTAGTTATATCGTTACTAACCTACCTTGTTTCATAGCGTTAGCTAGCTTTAGCGTGATAGACTACATGCTAAAATACTAAAGATGCTGTTTTTTGGTTTGTTTTTTAATGCTAAATCGCAATATACACACAAGCCTTTAGTAACATCGTTGGATATCTAGGTGTATAACCAAACTGTAGTCAAACTAGGTTTACAACTTACAGATAAACCACTGTTATTTTGTAGGCTGTTAAATCATTGTTTTCTGTCAGATTAGTGTGCACGCGCGACACAGCAACATAGACGTACAGATTATTCGATAATTTCGATATCGTTACTTTAAATTCAGAATTTTTTTTAGAAGATTTATTGCTCACATACAAATTCTTGATATCCACGGTAGTAAAGTGACACTTTAAAAATAGCACATGTCCCCTTTTTATAAACTCAAAAAATGTATGTGTAAATGACATTTACTAAATGTACGAAGCTTGTGCCGCGTTCAACTAACTCTCAATACGCGGGGTTTCTGACTTTTACTGGAAAACACCAAGGAAATATGTCCTTCAACTTGGAATTCCGACCTAAGGTCAGGAGGATCAGCATATTATGATCAACGATAAAATAAAATATTACCTAATTACTTTAATGGCATTTATAGTTGCAGACACATTAATACAGTTAAATCTTCAGAGGAAATCGCTTCACCATAAATGATTAATGTTAGCTGGCTAGCTTGTTGCTAGCAAATCATGCACTTTCTTTGAAGAATCCTTTTTTTTCAACTTTGAAGCTTTTAATCACCAAGCTTGAAAATTACAAAAAATAAAGCTAAGACTTTGCGTTTAAGATTATGCTACCTTCAAGTACTCCTTAGAAGTTTGTGCATATGGGTTCAGGGGTGGCATGGTAACATGGTGTGTGTTCAAATGGTTTTGTTCAGGAAAAAATGGACAGTGTATGAGAACAGAAAGAAACTGCACTTACCATTTAAATTTTACCATCTGCTGTAGGTGTCACATTCACATTGGTGGCTGTCATGGCCTTTTATTATTGACCTGCCTCCTATTTAAAAAAAAAAAAAAGAGTTCCATGAAGTATTAGAAGACACTGTGGTATCATTATGGATACAGCATCTCTGACAATAGTGCAGACTTCAAAGCAGAGCACTTATGTAAGTCTCTCTGGAAAAGGGCATCTTCCAAATACCATAAATCTAAATGTAAAATCCAGGTTTATATTAAGGAGTTTGGTCTAATAATGTTATCTTTGCTTAATTCCAGGGACTTGTACCGTGCCTCACATAATTTATGCCTAATAATAAGCAGATAACAAAAAGCTAACATTGCAAAAGTGATTTAGTAGATATACAGGGTAGTGGATCATTCTCAGCACAGAATGCCTGCTAGAGACTACTGTATGCTGTGTTGGAACATCATTTATAAGGAAGAGCATCAATTGTGGGGTTTTTAAGGACTGAATTTCACCTGTCTGCTTAATTAACTTTCAATGGCGCAATCTAGATGCTGATTTTTGTAACCAGAGGAATCAGGGGCCTGCTTCTGTGTGATTTAGCATCATTTCGCAACAGGCACAACCAATTTCTGTGTAAATTTGCCCATTTTCTGTTTTCTGCTGGTTGAATAGTAGCTGAGCAGCCCAGAGCAGTTGGGCTAAATCACCATGGGCAGAATATCTGATTTGCTCTTTTTTTTTTTTTTACACTGATGGCTAGCAAACTATTACCCTTAACAAACAGTTCATCCCAGCCCAGTGCATCCAGCCATTCCCAAAGTTAAGCAAAGACATTTTCACACCTACCACAACTTTCTGAGATATTATGAAATCAAAAGCTTCTCCCCCAAATAAATGCTGGCAGTTATTTAAGCACATCCACAGAGCCAGATTCATTTCTAAGCTTTAAGAAGCTTTGGCTGAAGGCTCTGCTGTGAAATCAGACCTGACGTATGACGATGCGCTGCTCGTCCTGTGCAGGCGGGAATTGGCATGAAGCTGCCACATCTGTTCTGCAGAGATAAGGGAGAACGGACTAGCTCTCCAATCTGACGCGACCATGTCTGTCAAATTTCTCTAGGTGGAAGGTCTAGTGCTGGAATGCTTGCAAATGTTTCATCTCTGTTTTCCTCTCTTATAGTGTGTTTTTTTTTTTCCTAGGCATCTTTGGTTCTTAGCATTTAGAAAAAGTTGCTTGTGTTTAGATTTAGGACTGATATATTCTAGCAGAATCAGCTTCAGGCTCTATTTGTGAACTCTATCAGTAATTCCTATGTACTGTAGACAATACTGCCATTTTATGCTGGGTTTACTGATAGCAGATAAACAGTGATTAGTGACAGTGTGGTAAAATAATGGCTGTTTAACTTTTTCTCTCGCTGCTAGGCACTAGCCAGAAACCCATACTTATATAAAACAAAGGTCTTGTCCCTGCATGTTGGCTCTTCAGCTCATCTTATGATGTAATCTCTATCTGGAACAATCGCTTACAGAAATATCCGGATTTTCACTGTCACAGCATCGCTGAATGGAGCCAAAATGTGCTTACACCTCTTAAGGGGAAATTAAACTTAAATCTTTTTGTTTTATTTGGCAGAGGTAGAATTGCAGTTTTATGATCAAGAGGCATACTTCATAGGAAAAAACTAAATTATGTGTCTTTGGGATACAAGAAGACAAGACAAGAGCACATTATATTTCAGATAATACATTTGGTATCAACTTCCTTCGTGTGCTAGTGGTATAATTCTTTTATTTGTGGTCACAATTATTATGGTGATTAATAATACTAAAATAAACAAGCAGTCATTATGTTAGATAGAACTGTAGAAGAAGGTGTTGATAACATCCAAACAGTTAAATAGTCCCTGATGAGACCCGTGTTTTGTTCTAGATCTGTTCCTTAATGTGCTTTATTCTTTCTTGATTAGCTGGTAAATGTTCCGTCTATTAAGTGTATTTTATGAATCTCAAAATAATCATTCTTTCACTTGAGCCATGTTTTATTTACCCATTCTCAGCAGAATTTAGCTCTTTCCCCTCATGTCAAAACCTCTTAACTTTAAATCCATGCTTCACAATAATTGGGTAAACACTTACTGTTTTATGATTACTTTAGGACTTTAGGCTTGATTTCAGTATGCGTTCACTGATTGAGCAGTTCCCTGAAGATCATACTGTCTATTGTTGTTTTTCAACAAAGCAATATTGTGGCATTATACTATAATGAATGCCAAAAGCTCTGGCTATGTTGTGAAGTTTGCACATTAGCATGCCTTTGGTGGTAGTTTGATTGCTTTGTACAATAAGACATCTACAGAATTATTGGTAAAAGATTATTTATTTTCTTTTGAAAAATTTTGCAGTTTATCAGCATAATCTCCCAGAGAAATCGAACCTTTAATTGAAGTATAATTATTATATTAGAAAAAGCTGATCATGGTTTTCTGATATGTTTTACCCATCTTTACAGATGGTGCCACTAATTCTGGAGTTGACTATGTATATATTGTTAACACTAACATGACTGTGACCTGACTGTGACCTTCATCGTAACTCAGTAATGCTGCTGTCATGAAGCTGTTCGGATATAGTAAATCTGGACCAGTTCATTATGGACTACCTTGGTGTAACAACGATGGGCATTTATTTTGTGTCAGTGTAAATCTGTCTCTAACCCTGTCCCACTCCTCTTTAATCTTCTCTAGAGTCGAAAGTTTATTTGCTAGAGACTCTTCTCAGTCCAGCTGCATGACCTGCTGAGGGATTACATCATCAGTCGGCACCACTGAAAGGCTCCAGATTGAGTCGCTTTCTGTCAAGGTCGCAACATTCCCAGAATGACATGCCTGTCTACCTTAGAGTCAACAAAGTCTCAGAATGAGGATTGATGATACTTCTAATACATGTTTTTTTTCTAAAATATAAAAATATTTTAGATGCACTGATTTGTTCATGTAGAAATCTCAAAACACAATGTTCCCAATTATATCTACACGATTTGCAAGTATTCTGTATGCAGAAGACAGACAGCCATTTACGCCTGCCTCCAGGACACTGCAGAGCTCCAGAGGAGGTGCCAGACATCTGGCCACTCAGTACGCACACAGCTACCAAGAGAAGATGTAGATTTTCATTAATACTTGTTTGAGTATGAACACTCACCAGCCACTTTATTAAGAAAACCTTATTCGTGCGATCATCTAATCAGCCAATTTGATTGTAATGAGTTTTGCATGTTTGCATCATTTCAGCGTTACAGAAATCTCTATAGTGCAGTATAGTGAAATCTCTACAGTGCTCTATAGTGAACACTTGTTCTGTGGGCAGAAACCCTGTGCTGATGAGAGAGGTCAGAAGAGGATGGATAGACTTGATTGAGCCTTCAGGAAGTCTACCATAACTCAAATAACCACTCCGTGGTGAGCAGAAAAGAACAACATATCTAACCTTGATGTGGATGGGCTACAAGAATAGAAGCACCTTATATCAACAGTTTACCCTGCTAGTGGCTGTGTAATGTTATACCGAATGTTTATTTGGTGCACAATGGGCCACTTCTTACAAAACAAGCATGATGTGAATACCACAGCATTCGTTGAGCATTGTTGCTGACCACATGCACCCTTTTATGGCCACAAGTTACTCATCTTATAATGGATAGTTCCAGCATGATAATGTACTTTGTTGTCTCAGCTGGTGCCATGAACACACAGTGAGTTCAGTGCACTTCAGTGGCCTACTCATTTACCAGATCTAAATCCAGCCGTGCACCTTTGATGTGGTCGATGTGGTTGCGGTGGAATGGGAAAGTCACAGGATTAATATGTAGCTGACATGTGTGCATTAATTATGTGTTTCAATTATGTGAACATGAAACCTCATTGGAATTTTCACCCCTTGTGAAATCCATTTCATGAAGAACTGACCTTGAAAGAGCAAAAAAAAGAATCTAACCAGTATTGTTCCTAATAAAGTGGCCAGTTGCAAGATGCCCTTTTCAAATTGCGAGCATTGAATGCCTGCAAACAATAACAGAAAGCATAGCTAACAATGAGGCTGCAGGAGTGTGAATTCATTATCTTATTCATGAATTTCTGTCATGCTACTTGAACGTGATTTAAAGGAATTCAGGTGAAAAGCCAGAAACAAATGGAAATCTACTCAAATGTTTGTTTGTTTTTTTCACAAAGGAAGATATTACACATGCTGTAACAATAATTTTTTAGATCACAGAGTCAAAAAAAAAGAAAAAGGCTAAAAGGCTTAAAATTGAAATGCATGCACCAGTCATACCCTGAAATTTGCCAATGAATTTCACATGCTCTGCTTTTCCCTCTGTGTTCTTTTGTTCCCCAAGCTAGCCCATTTTCACAGTGAGAAGAGAAATCTTTAAGTGCTTTTCCCAATCAACGGGCCGCACAATCACTGCCTAATCTCGTTCTGTTGTCATGGAAATGGCCCTCTCACACATGGCTGTTTGAATGCTCTCGTATGAAAGATTAATTTGAGGGTGTTGGGTTTGAGTCCTAATCTCCTCATGTAGGGAAAATGTGGGGGAAAAGGAGGAAAAATTGGAAAAGCTGACGCCTAATTTTGAAAATGTGGAATTTGTAATTACTTTGTGGAGAGCCCAAAAGAGAGCGTTTATCTGTTAAACATAGGTTTTGGAACGTTCACTGTGCTTGCATAGTGATGTGCAAATATTTCAGGTTGACCTGTTGCTTGACCTGCACTTTCTTGGTAAGATGAAACCACCATTTTGGAAATTCAGCACTTAGCCTAATTGCAAAATGTGATTATAGATGCACAGGAGATTTGAATAGCTGAAACCTGGTCTGATTTAACAATCGGTTTCAACAACGCACATGCTTTCTATGACATTACATGTTCTAAATATTGATTTGTATTTAAATAAGCCATTTCTATATATAAAGGTTATTATGCTAAGGTAAGTATTGTTATCCTTCATACATGTTTAGCACCTAATTTATGTCTCCTTTGCTGTCTGCTTGCATCTGATACCCTCTGCTGCACCCACAGGTCTACTGCTGAACAGCTCTTTAGTTGTAAAATCTTCTAAGGCACTCTCTAGCTTTGCAGCTGGACTGCACCTCATCTTAAAAACATATTTCAAGAGACCCAGCATTTATTGTGAATCACTGAGAGCTCCTGAACTGCGCATGTGTTTTTGATCTCTGCGTCAAGCCCTCTTTCTTTCTTCTTCCTACTTACACCATGCTTTCACTGACCTCCTAACATCTCTCTGTGGTGTGATTGTAGGCGTGGATGGGAAACTGTGTTAGTATTATGTTTTCTTTTCATCGCATCTATGTACTCCTTCCTTCTACCAGACAGGAAATATAACAGATGATGGATCTCTGACTTGACTTTCCAATATCTATGTGTATGTGTAAGCATCTGTATGTGTGTAACACTGATTGCTTGTAAAGAAACAAGCTTTAACTATTCAGCGTCTCCTCCTACGCAAATACAGTTCTAAATGTCTAAAATGATGGTTCATATTACCAAGAGAGTGGAGGTCAAAAAACACTTCAAGCTAAAAGATTTGCACTGAAGTAACACGTTTTTTTTTTTTGTTTGTTTTTGTTTTTTTTGTTTAAATACAGAGATGCAAGTTAAATTTCATATGTATTACAAGACCAGAGATGATTTGTATGGAAATATTAACTGGAGCTTGGAGATCTGGACTCCTGTTGTGCATGTTGTGGCCTTGATTGAGTAATTACAGTGCAGGAATAGAGTTGTTTTGAATGCACAGCAGGTGCATTCTAAAAAGTTAGTGATAGGGAGAAGTGCTGAAGTGTATTTAGTATGCACAAGACTTTCTGAGAAGAGATAATTTTTCTCGCTCTCCCCACCCTATCTCTGTTACAAAACGTCTTTCTGTTTGGGTGCAGTGAGTGCTTGGGTGGAAGTGGTTGCCAAGTGACCTCTTGACAGGCAGTGGTTTCCTCTGTTGCTGGAGGTACAGGAAGCAGGTAGGAGCAATGTGTGTGGACAGAGGGCAGGAAGGGGACGTAGTCCGCCCCCCCGATGGTTGACCTCTCATCAAAAACCACACGGACGGATACTGGTGTTTAGCTTAATGTGCGAAGTAAGCAGACTGTTTGTTGTTTCAGCATGTCTGTGACGTGTGCACTGTTGGCTTCTAGTTCACTTGCGTGGCAGGTGTAACCAGTGGTGCCATCTTTCTGACATATTCATGAACCAAATAGGTTTTGTTTCAATATGCGATTTTTTTTTTGTTCCACTCACAAGAAACTTGGAGTCAACCCCAGGGGACCCAGGGTACAAGGTGGGGGACACCCTGGCTAAAGTACCTACCTATCACAGGGCACAATCACACATTACAGACAATTTCAGAACATATCTTTTGAAATGGAAAGGAACCCGGAATACCTTGGAGGAAACCACATAAGCCGCCGTTGAACGTGCCACTGTAGGTGTAACCATAGAACGTATGCATGGCCATAACATATGAGAAAAATAAAATAATATGGCTTACACTGATGCTACTCCAAACCTTTCAGAGCTGTGGAGTTGTGACTCAGTGTTGAAGTTTCTCAGTATAGAAGTTTGGTTTGCAGTAAAGCATCATTTCAATATTATTTTAGTTTACTGTGTTTTGTTTGTTGAGGAAAATAATTGCTGCATTCACTGTGACACTGAGTGTAAGGTCACTTCTCTTTCTTAATCACTGAACTTATACAAAAACACTTATACAGAAATAATATTTATACATACTTAATTCATTCATACTTCTACAAAGCCGTGGATGAGAAAAGCAAAAATAATAATAACAAGATGTCCCAGAATGATCTGATCTAATCCCCAAAACCTCTTAATTTATACTATATCAATAATACTCCTTCCAACTTTTTCTGAATCCCCTGCTCAAAAATTTCCCATTATGTTAAGTTTAGCTTTTTTTTATTTCCCATAGTTTTTGTGTTTTTCACCAAGCTTTTGCATGGTGGGTTTTATGTCAGTGTTATAGGTTATAATGCTCAACTTTCTAACACATAGTCTTTATATACATAATAACTTGCAACAAGGTCAGTTTCATTATGAAGAACGTTCTACATATCTGGGGACGAATCAGAGATAGTTAATGGAATCATCGACACCCCAAAAAATTTGTGTTTTAATTATCCATGTGTTTACAATACCGCAAGGCTCCACTAGTAATCTGTCTTCAGTGTGCAATGATAAATCTGTTTCCCAGCATAGAACATCTGTTGACTATGTCAACCCACTTTCAGAAATTAGGTGTGCATTTCAGTGTAAGCGGAAATAAGATATCCAGGCCTTATTTGCTCTTTGTTTGAAATGACACAGCATTGAAAAGACAATGCATGTTTAGAATACTTTTGAAGTATGAAAAACTGCAGCTGTAAGGAAAAATAGACAGGCTATTAGGCTACAAGAAATAAGCATATAAGTGGGGAAGAATTACAATGCAAAACAGGGTCAAGGTCACAGCAATGACAAATATATCAAACAGTTTTTCTTCAGTATCTTCCTTCACGTTTGAAGTATATTTTAATAGTAGTTCTGACATACTAATTAGTAACAAGAAGGGCTAGAGTCTTTGGCGTTGGATGCAGCTGTTGCGCTTGGTTTGCTGACTTGGTGTCTAGACATGGATTTGTGATAATGCTGTAAAAAGCAGTGTACTGAATCAAGGTGCAGATTGTAAATGTAATGTCATTAATGTCATTACACACCTTACATTTTCCTTCATGTAATGTAGAACAGGGGTGATTAAACTGGGCAACGAAAATGTCATATACATATACATATACAATTGTGCTTAAGAGCATCTCATATTGCTTTTTTTTCTAGGTGTATTAATTAGCATGTGCATATCCCAGATGATGTTTTCAGGATCAGGAACAGGCAAGTATAGGGAAAGGCTTAGGAAAGTGCACAGAATAAAGTGCAGTGTAAAGCTGTCATATAAATCTTCTGCATGCACAACATGAGGTTAAAGAGCATCAAGAGAAATGAATGACACCAGACAGACTTGAATATGTTTTAGATGTCATTTGAGGACAGAATCTCTTCGATGAAAGGGTCTCTTTGATGAAACAATTCACTTTCTGTCAGAGACTCAAACATGATTGTGTTTATTTTCTTTGGTCTATATTAATGCATTTAACAATCTAGCTTGCCATACTTTATTGTATTACATTTCCTACCACATTTTGGCCTAGTCACTTGGGTTTCCAAGCAACCAAACCATAGGCCTTGGCAAGTGCCTTAAAGCTTTACTAGCCCAGGGGTCCAAGTAATGGATTTATGATTTGTCCACTCCTGTAGAGACTAGCATTTTGCGTCTGCACAATATGCCTATGAGTATCTTAGCTTGCTTATCGATCTTAACATCATTAAATGAAAATTGTATCATATTGTAAGTTAGTACCCATGTTTATTTATTATAAATGTATTGGGTGACCTGTGTATCTCCTTCCTCTTTAGTGTGGTCATTCTGTGACCACCTCGGAGCCATAAGTAAAACTGCTCATAAGTGACTTCCCAGAAATCCTTGCTTCCTGGCAGATGTCTCTTCAGACTACAGGGAGATGGCCTGCCACAGTGCTCTGAAGAACTCTAGTCATGCTTGGCACACACACTCAATGATCCGAGTTACCTCAAAGCTAAGAGAAATCTCAAACTTTTAAAAAATATGCGCTTCTGTCATGGGTACAGTGAAACGTGACGGAGGGGAAAGGCTGCCAACGGGTGCTGAGCATGCTAATGCAGCATGACATCACACCATTCTGCGTTCAAGCTGCGCAGCCTTATGGCCTTTTCAAGGAGAGATGCAGGCTGTTCAGGCTCGGCTGCACAGATGGAAGGAGGAACAACTGAGGCAGTGGAAGCTGCCATTCTGTCATGTGTCACACGTATAAAGACGGAGGCCGCTATCACTTTCTAGTTGACTCACACGATTCTTGAATCAGAAAGCAGCTCCATGTTCTCTGTAAAACGCACTGCATAAGCGGTAAAAGCTATTCGTTAATACTCTTTATAGTTCTCTTAATAGCCCATTAGGGAGCTGTTTTCAAGTTATAGCTGCTTATAACGGTTTGTCCTAATTTGTTTGAATACAAATTGCCTTTGACTTTTTTTGTTGTGTTCTTCACGTCATTCGTATTGTAAGGAAAGGATATACTCCGCTATCTTTTCAACATCTTTGTTTATTTTCTCTAATAGTATATTAGTGTATAGTCTGTAAAAAGAAAGTGAAAATGCTTATCTTAATCTTCTTTTTTGCAAACAACATAACATCAATATTCAGGCCCTTAGGAAGGAAAGGGTGTGTTACAAGTCTGGATTTGGATACACTGTAAGTTATGTAATTGACCTTCAATGTCTAATCCATCGGGGTGTCCTGTCAAAAAAAAAAAAAAAAAAAAGAAGAAGAGAAGAAATGTTCACTTCAGCAGCCACAAGAACCTCAGATACTACAGTGGAATAAATATGATGTTATGTAATTACACCATTAAGTGCTGTTTCTATTATACAAAATATTCTATATTACACATAATAGACATAAAGGTTATATCATTTTAAACGTCTTGCATTTCTTATTATGAAGAGGAATATGAGTTTGAAGTAACAGTGATGAGGCTGAACTCTGTTTTGACCCCTTACAGCATGTATATATCAAGAAACAGAAGTGTTGTGTGATCACATTAGCCTGAGGGTCGATGAGTTCAGAATCAGCCCTTCTCTCTCTCTCTCTCTCTCTCTCTCTCTCTCTC
>JAOTRN010000043.1:7046787-7058477 GCA_028566695.1 Bagroides melapterus | reverse complement strand
GATAAGGCCTCTCAAGCATGAATAAAGACACTAAAGATTAACCAAGAACCTGAAGCACGGGATGTTTGGTAAAAACCGATTAGCTTACCTGAACCTGGGGGAGTCCTTTAAGCACTCTTCAAAATCCATCTTGACAGTCATTTTGTCAGTGGAAACATGTAATTTACTAAACCCGATATTATTACTCCTTGTGTCATGAGCCGTACAAGCCTGAGCTGTCCCTAGTTGTTTGTCGTGAAGTCTCTCTCCAAGCAGTCCTACTAAAATGTGTGCAAAAATGTCGCTCTCATTATGAGCTCTCCGAATTAAACAGACAGCGGCATTTGGAAAATACACCGCAATAACCGACGACACTGATGTGCAAAGTTCATATTTATAAAACAACACTTTCTGTACTTGAAGTTACTATCCATACGTCCGAAATAAAAAAAACGAACCATATATACATTCGTAAAATGCCACTTAAGATATAAATAGAAATAAATAAACGTCAAGTGCAAGTCGTCAACGAAGTTTTCGTTTTCCTATCCAGCGCGCGTGATCTTTCTCTCCGTTTAGCGATAAAGTTCCGAGTATTTAAAGAGGCTAATTGCACTCATGAACCTTTAACGCGCTGATATTTTAAGAGTAAGGGTAATAAAAATTAAAGGCAAAAAGGGAAAAAAAAAACGTTGATAGTGATGGCTCCTCAGGGAATAATTAAGGTCTCCAGAGCAGACACTGTTCTCTCGTTCCTCTCTCTTCCTCTCGCGCCTCAGTCATTGGTCCGCCCACCACCACGCGCTCCTCTTCCGGGTTTTTGCTTCGTGCTCCAGCTGCAAGTTGACGGTGAAACGGACATCACGACATTAAACTTCAAAACCTGGAAGAAAACGAACAACTGTGGCCAAAGCGAGTGCGAGCGTCTAAATACCACCGTTTAAACCTTTTGATGATTGCTGTCTGAACTTATAAACCTTTTATAACTGATCATCTTGATAATTATCATTATTCGTATTGTGTTATATCAGCTGTGACAACGAGACAGTTCTGAATCTGAAAATCATACCAAATATGTGGTCTTGTGGAGGTCTCTTTTCCCGGATGGATGTAGTAGACCGGTCAGACTACTGCATATACAAATAGGCTACAGTAATTTGTAAATAGTTCTTACACAGTTAATTAAAGTTCACCTAACCCTGTGAAAGAGCCAGTGAGTATATACAGAAAGAAGGTTAAGAAGGACCTGTATACTGCCTGGGAGCATCCCTATACAGAAGCAAAAATCTATCCATTATAATTACTTTGGCATAGACTACAGTTGGCTTTAATCTCTAGAATTGTTGGGACAGGTTGGCTAACATCTCTGTGTGCAGTGCAGGCCTACTGGTTAAACCTGTTGTGCTCCACCTGACACCAAACTCAGAATCCATTGAGATTACAGAGTTGCAGTAACACAGAGAACACACATTATTTGGAGCATGTAAAAACGTGTACAGATGTAAAATACAGAATACAAAGAGAACACATATGACTATTTATCACATGTGGTTCTTCTATGATTTGATGTACATTATATTTAGGCACCTATACACCTGCACATTCATCAGCCAATCAGATAAAAAATGGGATCATGCAGATATCTGTCAAGAGCTTCAGATAATGTTCATATAAAACATCAGAATGAAGAAAAACAAATGTTTTAATGTGGCATGAATGTTGGTGCCAGACTGGCAGGTTTAGTATTTTAGAAACTGCTGAGATATTCTGAGATTTTCACATAGAACAGTCTATAGATTACACAGCAGAGGGTCTGTAGGCTAAACTACAAGCTACTGGCTTGAGTAGAGCATCTCTGCACATCAAACTTGGAAGTGATAAAACAATAGTTAACATCATCACATAAGGTCCAAGTTCTATCATTCAAAAATAAGAATCTGAGGCTTCACTAAGATCACATTTTTCTTTATTAATGAAGATTACCTGAAGCTCTTGATCTGTATCTGTATAATTATATGCACTGCACTGATATCTAATCAGCCAAACATTTGACAATTACATGAATGTACAGATGTTCCTTAAAAGTGGATGATGGGTATATTGGCTAGACTATAATATATACTGTACGTCTTTTGAACAAATAGCAAAGGTTAGAATCTAGTTGAAAAAGTAGAAACGCAATCAAATCGCGTCATCTGGTGGCCACTTGACAGTTGTACAGTTTTAGTACCTACATGACAAGCAGAAACGATTTACTATATATAAACACAAATATTTAGCATAGTATAGAGATGTACTGATTACATGTATTCGAATCTGTTTGGTTCTTTACTTCGTTATTCATTATGAGTCTGAAGACTTTACGTTCATATATCCACACCAACATTGTGGACGGCAAGGGTTTTTATTTTATTTTATTTTTAGTTTATTTTTGGCCTTCCCAAAAACGGGTATGATAAACATTACGTTAGTCTCTAAGCAGTAACACTGCAATTTCTTGATAACACGAGAGATATGTGCGTTAAAATAAAACAATTATATTCACGCCCTGTTCATTACTCAGTTGTTTTTGGCAGCTACTGCATCCTGTTGCTGTTCATTTTCTTCTCCTTAGTATCTGTGCGCTTCATACATCGCTGGTTTCTGTACTCAAAGCCCAGATTTCTGTCAGCGCTCCAAGCAAAGCGTCGTGTCTTCGTGGAAGGACGGGCGGGTTCTCGTGAGCTTTATCCGTGTAACACGATGGTCATAAACGCGTGGCAAACGCAAGAAATCATATTTCAGGACAGATTGTAAGTGGAAAGCGAACGTGGATTTTTAAGGCGCGCTCTAGAAAATGAGTATGGGTAGCAATGGATAACTAAATATGCAGTAGTTAAAAAAAGAAGAAAAACTCCAGTGGGCAGCTTGGTGACTACGCATTTGAAATATGCATGTGAGATCCCGGAGATAAATCGCCTGAAGATTATGCAGTCGCGGAGTTGCTTTCACAAGGCAGACGTGAGAAACGCAGCGGAGTAAAAAGAAGGAGGAACTGAGTGCAGTCTAACGGAGCGCCAGTTCACGTCTCAGTGCTGCAGACTCGACATCCCTGACAGGCGGTGTGTATGTGTGTGTGAGAGAGTGTGTGTGCAACCAACGCACGAGCATGTCAAACCGAAAGCACCGGGACAATCAGGAGATTTGCGCCCGCAAGGTCCGGGAGCTCGCGCAAACAGGCCCCAACAAACACTGCTTCGAGTGCGGCCAGCCTGGTGTAACTTACACCGATATCACGGTGGGCTGCTTCGTTTGCACATCATGTTCCGGAATGCTGTAAGTACCCTAACATTTATGCACAATCTCCTGTTATGTCATCTACTAGATTATTGTTATATATATATATCGTCGCATAGGCGTACGAGTCTTGTAAAGAGCATTATCCGTATGCTAAGTTCAGTTCTGTAGGCAACAGATTCGCGCTTAAGCCTCATCAAGGCTTATCATGTAGGCGACGTGCTGTAGAGACTATGAACATAGATAGGGCAAGCCCCCTCTCACCCTGCCCTCCAGTACCAGAGACTTGGAGGATGATTTTCAGTGTTCAATCAAGCGGTAATTACTACTTTGTCATTTGTTTCAGGCGTGACTCTCCTGTGCAACGTTTCATTTCGTCACGGGCTCAGGTTTTGCATCATTAAGCTTTTTCCCCTGCATGTCAGCAAGCTCGCTTACTGCAGCACAAGATTAGACACGCAGATTTCACATTTCCCTTTCTGATTCTCATGTAAGATATTTCACCAACAATAATCGCATCATAGCCTATTTTCAGTTATGGATTTTTGTACCAGATTTCGTTATTTTATGCTAATATTTTCTGTTCCTTCATTTTCACGTATGCATTTCATAAATCATATGCTGTCCTCCACGTCCCACACATCCCTAAACTGTAGACGAATGCGACGTCACTTCTTCCGTTTCCAGCTAGTCAACGATTCAATCCAATCCAGCTTTTATCTCTCTGATTCCTTTCAGGAGGGGGCTCAACCCGCCCCACAGGGTCAAGTCCATTTCCATGACAACATTTTCCCAACAGGAAGTAGAGTTTTTGCAAAACCATGGCAACGAGGTGAGTGGATTCTAGTACACAGATGATACGTTGTAAATTGGGTGGGCGTGGTCATGTAACAGACACGCCCCCGATGTTTTAGTTAACGCGGCATAAGATATTATGCTAAATGTTAGGAGTGTATGAGAAAAACTGCTGATATTCTTTAATCTTTTCCTTAAAACGTTTGTCGCCTACTTCAATTCAGTGCTGTTTCTAATTTGTTTACAAGTGGGGTGGCACCTATGTGTTGCTTGGTGCAAAACGAAAATAATTACAATGGTACAATGTCTGCATAAGTTACATAGGAATAATAGACCACTCAAAGATTATTTTAATTTGGTGACTGTAATTAGATGTTTTGCGTTCCCTATGATAAAACCATTGAGTCCAGGTTGTTTTAAATGCATTTATTTTTTAAATATAGAGAATAATATTGAATAATTTATTTATTTTTTATTTCTCAGGCTGCACCTAACATTGCATGATTAAGGAGATGATACAGAACTGATACAACTTTTCATGCATTTATTTATCTAGAAATGTAATTGTTCAATGATATGGTGATGTATGCAAATATAAAATGCTTTATACACAGAGCTATCATTATAATTATATGCCCCGTTAATCAGCATGCACTGACACACCCTTGTGGATAATTGATTCGGGAAGTGTTTACAAACAGTGACCAGTGGTCAAAAATTATTTTCCAATGCAAGAGGCGGCATCTCTCTGCAAAACTACAGCGGCGTCTCTCTGGACAGGACTGTTGTAGGACTGTTTTTGTTTTTTTTACTTAATAACAGTAAGTAATTTGAGCTGATATATTTTTAAGTGAGGATGGAGAAAAATGCTTGACAAAAATCACTGTGTAATTCCTGCAGATGCTAGAATTACTTATTAGTAACCATGTAAATTTAATACAGTCCAAATAGTGCTAAAGATCTTCTCCTTCACAATAAAACAAACCATGGATTTATATGAATAATTACAGTGTTCTTCGATTTGATTCAAAGTGCTTTGGTCCATTGCATAAATTTGCACTTTGTGCTCTGCTGTAATGGTGCACAGCATTCACTGTTCTCACTACGAAACCTGCTGTTCATACATTATGCATGAGTAAGAACTGACACTATTAGAATATGTTGTGTAATTTACATGCATGGTGGACATGGTTTGTGAGTAGTCTGTCTGTCTAGTGGTGAATATAAAAGGAGTCCCTTTCATCATGATGATGAGTTATACTGGACTAGTCTGTGGGATGACATAACATGTGTATGAGGAATGTGGCAGTTACTTGCTCTGTGTGTGTGTGTGTGGTCTGGTGTGTGTGAGCTCTAGGTCATGTGAAGTGACACCCATGTGTACGTTATGCAAGTTGGTGTGTTTAGTCCATAAAGATTATGTAGGGATACAGGGTAAGGGCATGCAGTGTATTTAATGAAGGCCCTCATATTCTCAAAACGCTCACACTTCATGCACTTGCACTCATTTGCTGATATACACATACACACACTGCACGTACCCACACTAAAAGCCTCTCACTTATTACTGCACTAGTCCCTTGTGAATATGCGAATGATTTATTGGTGGGAGCTCTTTTTGTTTTAATATTTCTGAAATGCAGGTCTCAAATATCTGAGTCATTCCATCTCCTCCTTCTGCATAAAGGGCTGGTGATTGTAGCAGTTATGTATGGTAGACCTGATTAAAAATGACAAGATGATGATTGCACAGCTATGATGTTACTGATGGATAAATCATAGTGGATGTGTGCATGTATGAAACTTAATATTTACAAGGAAGTGTATTATTTACTGTGCTCTCTACTATACTCCATGGTTATATGAGCTGCATTGCAATCTAAAGACACACTATTCTGGTTTGTGGGAACACAGGTTGGAAAGAGGATGTGGCTCTGTACATTCGACCCAAAGACCGATGGCTCTTTTGACACACGCGACTCGCAGAAGTTTAAAGAATTTCTGCAGGATAAGTATGAGAGGAAGAAATGGTGAGTTGGATGTCAATGTTTCACCAGTGTTTCTCTAATTTCAACTATGATTCCGTTCATTGCAATCTGGAAGTCCTTATGGATCATATCTTAATTTTCTAGGCATTTCTCTAAGAGTAAAGGCAGGAGGGATATAGAGGCTCCATGGAGTACAGGGGTTCAAGCTCCTGCTCAGACTCAGCCTCCACCTGGACACCCGCTGAATCCAGCAGCCCGGCCTTCACGTGCTTTGGTGAGTGAGGAGGATGGAGAAAGAACTAGAGATGGTGATAGAGAGGGAAAGAGAAAAAAAACAGACAGATATATGAAAATAGATTACCATGTAAACGCCAAAGGGGTCGTGTAAAGAAATTTGACAAGACATTACAAAATGAAACATTCTTTTATACCTAGAAGCAGTCATATGCAATAAAGAAACCTAAACCATATCAATAATTAATGTGACCTGCCTTTGCCTTTATAAGATACACATCACATTCAGTTGTATAAGAAATGTACCTGGAAAAGTTTTGCTGCATCTTGGAGAACTTGCCCCAGTTCTTTTGTTAAATTCAACCATCAACCATCAACTGTGTCTGGATCATAAAAGACATGTTCATATTTGAAAAAGGACCTGGTACTAAAATGGACACTCAAAATAAAAAAGGTAATAGATTGATGTAGCTGGCTTGTTGTCTAGGTAGGGGTTGGTGCATTATCCTGCAACGACCTGACGTATAGTATACGACCACAATTATGTGGACACCTGAACAATCACATCCATATTTGATTATTTAAAAATCCCATTTAGTTTTTATCCTTCTTTGCTGCTGTAATAACCTCTACTCTTCTGAGAAGACTTGCCACTAGATGTTGGAGCATGGCTGTATACCTTTAAGAATTTAAGAGAAATTGATGTAGGCACACAATTCTCTTGATGCTTACAGCACTGTTATTTGTGGGCCTGTTATGTTTTCTTTTAAAATTACAACATCAGGGATGTTGTGACACTGAAAGCCATGTTGCTACCCAAACAGACGCTACTCTTTTGTAAGCTGAACAAAGTTAACACGATTAATATAGAGCTACAGAGGCTTGTTAAGCCAATTTACAATATACATATTAGTTAATAAGCAAGATAAAAATATTAAATTCCTAGTTATTGTGGCAAATGTACTTAGATAAGATGAAATGAGCACAAAGATAGAACAGCTTGGACCAAAATTATCTCTCCATATTGCCTGAAAAAAAACCCGACAATCTTCTGTCGGCTTGGAAATGTCTTTGGTTCTTTATCATGCACAACACAGTGTAGAGAACATATAGACATATAGATATAGATAATTATGTTTAATTCTTACATTTAAAAATGACTAAAATCCCACTATGTGTACAATACAGTACTGCTGGGTTTTGGATAAGAGTTCTGAGTCTCACTCAGAGGTTCAGAATGGTTGATCAGTGTAGAGAATCTCAATGCTCGAATTATGTTCTGTATTATTGCATGCTGGGTATTGTATTTGGGTGAAAACAGGAAAATGGTAAATAATGGCGTTAAAAATTATATATTACGTTCTAGTTGTATGCAGGAATATAATGTTAAACATGTTACCTTATATTAAAATAATTTCACTTTTCATTTTTGGAATTTACTCTTTACAAAATGATGATAAAGACACCAATGTTTAATAAAATGTAAATAAAAATATGAGGAAGGTTGAAACGTTTGCAAAATACTGTATCTACTATATTTTTAAAGTGGAGGGAAAAGTGAATATTTTGTGAAATGTGCAAAATGTGTGTGTGTGTGTGTGTGTGTGTTGGCAGTCCCAGGCTCAGTTGCCGTCATGGGATAGGGTTCCGTCTGTGTCTCCAGCTGATGTTCGTACAGAGGTTTTCACAGCTCGGCCCACTCGATCTCAGAGCTTCAGAGACCACACTATTAAAGGCACTGTGTTATGCACTCTCATCTCCTCTTTTCATCTCTTCTCCTCTCCTATCTACTCCCCTTATCACATCTTCTCATATCTTCTCACCTCACAAATCTTTTACCCTCCTCTCTTTTCCTTGTGTTTCTTCTCTAATTTCTTCCTCTTTCCTCTCTTGTGCTCTGTGCACATCTAGGCACTTCTCATCCTTCTTCTCCTCCCTAACTCTTTCTGTCTTGTTTGTTTTACAACACTATTCTCTGAGGTGATTCATTCTATATCATTTAGCAGCTGACATCTCCCCTTCTGCTGACTTCTCTCAGATTCTTTGTTAAGTGGGATGGAGAGGCAGAGACCAGGAACAATTTCACCAGGAATGGGGCCCCAGAGTCGCCTTCCCTCGTTCCCTGCCCTTCCACGCCCTTCGGGTACGCACAGATACAAATATTCATATCCGTGCACAAGCATCTAGAATTTTGTATATACTATTTCTAAGTTTGGTCTATTTCAACCTTTCAGCAAGTAGCACTTTCAAAAACAGCTTCACACTAGGTAAGCTACTGAGCTTTGCTAGCATGTCTGCATGTGCATGCACTACTATGCTAGTTATCTGTCTATTGACCGCTAATATGGAGCTAGTAGTGCGGGTATAGGAACAACAGGAAGTACCCAGTGTGTGGCATATTATTTATATGTCGTGTTCCCTGCATGGTTTATTTTAATACGTTTTCACATGATTCCTCAGTCAGAGATTCTTCTAGACTGTCACACTGAGTCACACCGTGCTCTGTAGCTCTGTATGTGTTGAAATGTACCATGTTGATCTCAAACAGACAGAAACTGTGTGTGAAATGTTAGTGATATGTGAATCAAGATCTAAATGCCAACGGTGGCCTAGTCAGCTATGGAATGCTGTTGAGTCTGACTTTACACAGCTTCCACCCTCACACTTCAAAGCACTGCTTCCCAGCTCCAACAGGTCAAGGACAGACACTCTGTTCTCTGAAAAAAAAAAAATAGAAAAAACCCTTTAAAGCTTAGATATATTTAGGATATGGCCCATACTGGCACATTCTGCAGGTCACTGATGCGTTCACGGGGCATCTGTTAAAGGAGGAAAATGATGCTTGTCTGAACTGTAAAGATTTGAAGGAAGTTTATGATTAATAAGTGTGATGCTGGCACATTGTTATGGTGCTATTACACTCAAACATGAGATCTGTGGCTGTAAAGATGCTACTACATAATATACAATATATACAAGTCTGACTTTTATTAATAAGCTTTAGGGCGCTATTTGTATGCAGGTGCAGGTGCAACTCATTGCTTTAATGCTGGTGTATTGCTTATTTAGTTGGCCGTCAGCCAATTTTTATCCAGTTCTTGCTCAGATGCTATTTTTGTGGCCAGCAATGAATCACAGTTGACGCTGTAATGTGCAAAAAAAAAAAACTCATATAATTTAATCAGTGGAATCTCTAACAGAATGAGTTAAATACCAGATTCACCAAATTTACTGCATTAATGGGAAGAGCAATTGGCAGATATCAATGTTATAACCTAGAGTGCCAGCACACTTATATTTTGATATCACTGGAGTGTTACTAACTACAATAATTCTAACCCGTAACTGTTTTTAAGTGCACCAGCGACGTGACGTTATTTTTCTGCATGCATTATAGTGATGAAAGTAGGGTCTTTAGTAAAGAATTTGATTCATTTAAATAAATAAGGAGTTAAATCAGGTGTATTAAAAACAGGGACCGTATGGCACTGTGAAGTGTACTTGGTTCATCCGGACTTAATCTGAAATCCTCTGCTGTGATTATTATAGGTCGCACGGTATCCTCAGGAGGTGGAGCCCCATTTAGGACTGTCCCTAAATCTCTTAGTTTGGACTTTGGAGGTCTTGGATCTAACCCTAGTGCATTAAGCCCTCAGGCTCCACCTCTTGTCTCTCAAGACAAGTATGCTGCCGTGTCTCAGCTTGACAAGGCCTTTTCTGACACCACGCCCACCACAGGTAAAGTTTTCTTGTCTGTATTCTCATGAGATTAGTAAATTCTATGATAATCATGTTTTTTTTGTCAGGTGTAGGTTTTGTTGCTTATATATCTGCTTTACAAAACACAGAAAAGGTTCGCATTTGAGCGCAAATTGTGTTCACCGTCGATTCTTTAAACTCTGTTATGTCATATTAACAAGAAGAGCAAGAGCTTTAGAAGAAAAGGTTTGTAATACTATAGTGATGTGCTTAAATGCTGTATATTTTTAGGATTATATTCCATTAAAAACACATCAGACAATAACCTTTAAAGAAGTATGTTGATGCTGATAGCTGCAAGGTGTTTTGTAAAATTCTTTAGCTCTCTATAAACGGTTTTGAGATGCAATTCAGTGTGCAGGTTTAATGTTCAAGCGGAGGTGGAGGCGGTGAGGCAAAGGAGAGGCGATGCTTGTTGGAAGGATTTTTGAGTCAGGGCCATATGATGACTCAACAGTTATGTGTGTTTGTAGTTGCATCCACATCTCCCTCTAGTGGCCCTCCACAATACAGCACCCTGTTTGGCAACAGACTCTCTTCTAGTTCTACGCCTGCAAGGTACATAATTACAGAATGAATTACTGATTACTCAATTATTAAAGCAGTAAACAAAGCAGTTTGTGTTTGTCCAGTGGATTTTGGATTTGAATTTGATTTCCTTTCAAGCTCTCCAGGTGTGCCAGAGGTCACTTCAGCCTCCCAGACATTTGCAAGTGAGTAAATTATTTAATAGTGTGTATTTATCCCCCTTGTATTTTTCCATGTTTTGCCCTCGTGGTTGCTTTTCTGACTAAAGCTATGTTCACACATGCAGATTTAAACTCCGCAAGTTGTCAGTCACTGCCCTAGGAAGTTGTCAGTAGGTGTTTCTACTACTAGTTGCCATAGTAATAATGTTTATCAGTGCTTGGAGCATTCTGCTTGACAGCAAACAGTTTTCTGATTCGTATCATGTCATATGAGATGAAGGAGAATATGTGTGTTAGTGTTGTTAGAGTGTCGTCACACCTATAGCTTGGTTGTGCCATTCATTTTTATTTCTTTTTATTAATGGATGTAATGGTGTGCTGTATACTCCAGAAAAGTATCATATCATGTCCGTTATTTTTATAACCAAACACTGATTGATATTTTATTAGAGCTTTGCTCCTGACTTGTTTTAATAGATCCTTGGTCTTCATGATGCTATTTATTTAGGTATGTAAACAACAGTAGGCTCTAACATACACTGGAGTCAGCACTGGATGTGTTTAAAGTGAGATCATGTGACACTTTAATTTTATTTTTAATCAGATAAGTGATTTCTATATGTAAATAATTTCATATAATATATTGATTCCCCCACACACATAGGGGGTGCAGTAAAGTGTGTGTGTGGGGGGTGTATAAGATTTTAAAACATGTACAGTATATATCTATTTTACTGATACATTTTGCTGTAATCTTATTGGAACATGTATGCATATATTTAATTAATCTCCTGCATAATGATGAAATTTATACAAATGTTTTGAGGACTTTAAATTCATTATATCTTCCATTTTCTGTTACCTTGCACAGATTTTCCAAACCCCTTCTGTTCTACAGCCAGCAGTTCACAGCCTGTTTTATCCCCCAGTAACCCCTTTAACAGCACAGCCACGGGTGAGTCTCATCTCA
>JAOTRN010000043.1:7021837-7033925 GCA_028566695.1 Bagroides melapterus | reverse complement strand
GTTCAAGCAAAATAACAAAATAAAGACAACCTGCTTAGTGCTAAACCGTGGCATTGTAAGTGGATTTACAGTCTTATTATGAATAGGTGATATTTCATATCACATAACTTTAAGGGTTCAGTTATGTTACTTACAGTTTGTCTGATGTCAGTTAGCGCTAGCTGAGGTTTGTACAAAACCACAGCCCTTAAATTCTTTTGCCGTGCAACTGACTTCAAATACATTATTCCGATTAAGCAGCAATGCACCCTAAATGAACATAATATGAATGCATGATTCAGATTTATCATACAGAGCCTGAATCTGAATACAGATACAATCAGCAGAATATTCAGGTTTTAGACAAGGTTCAGTAGGATTTAACTAAAAAGTTGTGTGAGGTTAATGTGGAGGTTTAAAGAACTGCTTGCTGAAGCAGAAACAGAATGATTGACAGGGACATACTTGCAGTGGAGACGTCTTCTTTTGCTGTTTGGCTATGTGTTGGTGCTCCACGTCATTTTTTATGTTATTTTTTCTCTAAGCAGACATTTTAGTGACAACTTCCAGAATAGGTACAACTTTACCCAATATCCCAAAAAATGTTCTACATTAAAAGGCACTTTAGTTTTTAGAACAACTTTATAAAGTGTGTTGCTTGGTATAGGTACAAAAAATATTATAGATTTTAATACATTCCTATTCTGAAAAAAGAAAGAAAAATCTTTGTCTGTAAAGAAGGCAATATATTAAGTAACAACATTTCAGACAAGGAAAAAAAATGAAGGAATGGTGCTTGGTTTACATGCAAAAATTGAAGCAAGTTTGACAGTCAGCATCTGCTGAAGAACAGAATTAAATGCTTAAAAAACTTGCCAGCTAATTTCTTTAGAGAACTTTTTCTTAAATATCACACCAACTATTGACTATGATTTTGTTTACTGTAGTAGTGTTTACAGCTCTATCATTTAATTGTATTACTTTTTTAATGTTCTTTGCTTTGCAGCATTTCTTTGCAGAAAGACTTTGCACAGTACTGAAGATGATAGTAAAATAGAAAGCATTAGTGCACTGCTTGTTTAGTTTTTCTGTGTGTGTGTTTGTGTGTGTGTGTGAGAGAGAGAGAGAGCGAGAGAGAGAAAGAAAGAGCGAGAGAGAGTACAGAATGGCAGCATGACATGATGAGTGCAGTTTGAGAGATAATCTAATATTAAATCTGATCTAGTGGTACAGGTAGATTTGCCATGAATATCTAAAGACAAAACAATGGTAGAATAATTTGATATAAAGAAGTCTTTATGAAACCCAGCTGTGTCTGGGTACATAGGCGAGCTTCTTTAACCTTTTTAAGAGTTAAGTGATGCCTTACAGCTCCGCTAATTAAATATCTGTATACAAAACAGAGCAGATCTGTGTTATATTAAGGACGATGAAATGATAATGTTTATTATTGTTCAAGAGATACTCAATCAAAGCCATTTATAATTGTTGTTGTTTGTTTTTATTATTATACACATAAGAATTCATCCTTTCAGTTAGCCCCGTTTATGGGAAATAGCTATTTGTGTGTGAGCATACATATTAACCATATTTATGGATGCTATTTATCTAAGACTTCATCATAGGTCTACTCTATAAAGTGAATCCAAAAATGACTCACTGTACTTTTTGTAGTTACTCTGAAGGAGGTTTTTTAGATTTCCAAAACAACATTAAGGGCTCTGTTTAATTACTATTGTTCTTTTGTGACTCCTTATGCATATATTTTCCAACTGCGTGTAACCTGTTGCTGACCAGCGTAATTGCAGGAAAGGGGCAGTGTTTTAATAGTATGCTAGTTAAATGCTACTGTGATGTCAGCTCGCATCAGCTCCTCGCAAACTTTCTTTCCTAACTCAGTGTGTAGTGCCAGGAGGTCTCATATGATAACATATGAGTTGATTTTCTTCTAGATTTTGGTGGTAATAAGAACCTTATTAATAATAAAGTAATAAGCATCTTTATTATTGGAGATTCAAAGATTCAGACCTCCCTTTTAACCTGGTAACCTGTTAATTTTACAGTTATACTGTAGTATTGACATAATAATCTGATTCTGAGTCCGGATCTGAGTCTGATTCGCATTTAGTTTACAAAACTGAGTTGTTTGCTCTAATTTATTAATAGTGTCGTATTTCTTTTTTTATTTTATTGTGAAATGAAAGCAAACAAAATTAGTTAGAAAATATGAGACAGGTAATAATTTTTTTAAAGGTCATGCTTTAGATGAACACTCAATCTAACTATAAGCCCAGTTGATGCTGATCTTTAACAAAAAAAACAAACAAATAAACAAACAAAAATTCTGGTTGACATCCATGTTGAGTTGAAATCTGTTTACAGATGTACATCTGGCTATGAACCTTCTGATTTCAGGTGCAGATAACAACATTTCCTTACACTCTGAAAATTAACAAATACACTGTGAAAATTGCTTAGAGACACCCAGAAGGCTCTGTGTTGGAGTGAAGATGGTTAAAAAACAAGTATTCTATGAATTTCTAATGTCACACCCCTGTTCTGCTGCTCCACCCACATCAGCCCAGTTTGTTTCTGATCACAGAAAGAGCAAGTGAGCGAAAAAAAATGGACTTACTCCCAAATGCCAGCATGAAATTAGAGCACTAAATTTGGTGAATTATGTAGAACTGTAACATTTATAAAATATTACATCTAGGCCAACTGTTCCTGGACTGTCCCTGTTGGTCTAACATGACTGTACCATATGAACTTGTGGCACATTACGTTTTAGATCAAAGGTGCTGAACGGGAGCATCGCCAGCTTCAAGTGGTGTGCTTTTGCAGATGGATGTGAAGTAAGCACTCATTAAGTAAACACTGCACACTCTGTTAAAGAGCTCCTTCAGAATAACACAGAAGAATAGCGTGTTTGTGTGAGGTCCATGCTTTCACTGCTATGGTTAAACCTGGACTTATCCATTATTTACCAAAACTGTTTCTGTCTCTCTTAGTTTCTTCTGTCTGATTTCACTTTATCTGCTTCACATTTTAGAACCTTCTTTGACAATCAGAGCAGTTCCAGCTTTCTTACTATCACATTCTGTCTTTTTAAAAACTTTTAAATGAACATTTGGTCGGTTTTCGTGGAATAAAAGAGTGATGAAGAGAAAAAAAGTTTTGTATGGGCTGCTATTAAGCAGTCACATGACGCGTTCTTTCGGTGACTCAACTAATGTTGGCAGCAGGAATACAAGTTAACCAAACTACACACACACACACACACACACTAAATATAACACATAAACCACATAGGAAAAAGGAAAAGAAAGAAAATCTTGGGCACTTAATGCTTTTGGGAAAGAAGCAGGAAATAGAAAACACCTTGCAGGTTTGCTTTTTTGTTCGCGTAACTGAAATGTTCTGGCAACAGGAACGGAAGGGTGAGTCAGAGCAGAGAGAACGGTGTCCTTGCAAGTGCGTGCCTCAGTACATTTTTCTCCATATGGTTGTGATTGTCTTTCTCGTTGCTTCACTGGAGACAGTGCGAAGTAAAAAAAACACAAATATATTCAACAGTGTGTCACTTTTCTTCAAAATGTTTTCATAGACCAGATTGCACATACTGAAAATTCAGCCACATGCACATAAACCTTTTTTATATTCTCTTTAAAGTCTGGCATTTTCAATCACAGACAAAAAAAGAATCCAATCCAATGTGAATTTAATAAAGAGAAAGTGAGACCACACAGAGACTGAAATCTGGCCCCATCATTTCATTTCACTAATGCAATTCATAATGCATAAAAATACTAATATATATTAGTATATTATATATATTATATAGTATATATAACATTTATATATACATTTTGTATAAAATGTGTATATAAATGTTACTACTATAAATTGTTTTTTGTTTTATATATGAATTACATTTAATAGAGAATATTACATTTGTATTTTGATTGTGTTTTGATAAGCACAGACCTAATAGACTCCCTTAATAAATTACTCTGGGGAGATACTCAAACTGGACACCAATGAAACCTTGACTTCATCTGATAACTGGTTAAATAACTCCTGTGCAATTTTTTTTTCTACAGCGTTGTAGAATTTTTTTTCTGCCAGTCTTGAAACATACCCTGAGGTCTAGCTTTTCCATGCAGGTTGTAATCAGAATGTTAGTGGGGTTTAAGATGGTACACTGAACTGGTACATGCAGGAATCAGATTAATGGATATGGAAATGTACCTTTTGGTGAAACTAGTCAGTGCTTGTGGTGTGTGTGTGTGTGTGTGTGTGTGTGTGTGTGTGTGTGTGTGTGTGTGTAAGGAACAGTTTGTTTTTCATAGAGCAGGTTTATCAGTGTTCCTGGCTTGCATAACTTGTAAGTGAAATATGCAGCTACTGCTGGCTCTTTTCCCTTTAGCACCAGTTTGCATGTGAGGTGAGCTAGAAGGTCTTGTTTGTTCTCATGAGGCAAGATCTAAAGAGCCCCTTGTGGGCCAACAGTGGAGTATGATTGCATTTGACCAGCTGTAGAATAGTATTAAGTTCAAGTCTGTAGATGTGTTATCTATAGCTCACGTCTTCAGGTAACCTTCTTTTTTTACTGACCCTTGTCCCTTTCTCTCTGTTACAAATATAGCTCTGAAACCTAATTAACTAATAGAAAATACTCTGGTATTAATCAATCCAGCAGCAATAAAGTAACATAAAGACAGGTTATAGATTATAGATTGCACAATGTATGTTTATATATACTTTAATTGTTGTAACTTTTTTTGGCCATTGTACAATTCAGTATGTGTTATTCATATTGTGAACATCGTCATTATTATTTTAAAGTGTTAGACAATAGTCAAATGGAGAACATCCTTCTTTGAACAAGTTTATGGACTGTAGTCTATATTTAGAATCTGTGTTTTCTTCTGCCCTCTATAGGTAAAGCACTGTGCGATGGAAAGTCTGAAGATTATGGCGTTCCATCACCTGGGCCTGCGTTCAAGGAGGTCTGGCAAGTTAAAGTTTGGCCGAAAGGTCTAGGGCAAGCTAAAAACCTAGTTGGTATATACAGACTCTGCCTAACAGAAAAGACAGTCAACTTTGTCAAGCTCAATTCAGATGCAGCAGCTGTAGTGTTACAGCTAATGAATGTCAGACGTTGTGGCCACTCTGAAAATTTCTTCTTTGTGGAGGTTGGCAGATCAGCAGTGACTGGTCCTGGAGAGTTTTGGATGCAGGTGGAAGATTCAGTTGTGGCACAGAACATGCATGAAACTCTACTTGAAGCTATGAAGGCCCTAAGTGAGGAGTTTCGGCAGCGCAGTAAGTCACAGTCTGCTACAGCAGGAGGAGGGGGTGGTGCAACTGCATCTAATCCAATCAGTGTTCCATCTCGTCGCCACCACCCAAACCCTCCACCCAGTCAAGTGGGATTCATCAGACGACCTCGTACAGAGCCACCAGGAGCCACTGGAGGAGGAGGAGGTGCCACAAGCAACAATGCCTCCCCTACACCTCGTCATGGGTTGTCAAGAGCTTGTAACTCCAGTGATGGAGCAAAGGTAGAGGAAGGCATAAATGCGGGGACAAAGGGTGTTAATTCCAGTTCAAGCCCCACCACAAATGGGTCCTGTTCTAGCACGCCTATTCTCAGGTCTACATCGGTCCGTGCTCCTACACCAGTCAAGGTGCAGCATGCTCTGATGAGATCCATCTCAACTCCAGCCCCTTCACCTGCACAGAACCTCTCCTCATACTCAGGCAACGGGTCCGAATTTGTTGGTGCAGGTCCTGGAAACACTGCAGCTAGCGGGGCTGGCAATGGAAGCACTTATAAGCGAATGCCTCTCCGCCAGCCCTCAGTTTCTGGTTCACTCAGTGACTATGGTTCTTCAGATGAATATGGTTCCAGCCCAGGTGAGCATTCTTTGCTGACTACAAGTATTCAGCCAGGTTCTGTAGGTAGCTCAGGTGGAGATGAAGCTGCTAACTATATATTTATGGCACAGAAAGGGGCATCCAGTTCATCGCCACATGACAACTCTCTGCCTCAGACTAGAAGGGTGTTGCGCCGTTTTTCGGGTCGTGAATGTGACACTGAACGTAGGATGATAAGTAAAAGGGCATCTCTGCCACCCATGGCTCTTGAGAGGCTTGGAACTTACCGCAAAGGTGGTGATCTAGAGATTGAAAAAGATAACTATGCTGTGATGTCACGCAGTACCAGCCGCGAGTCTTTCAGCTCACGCCAGGATTCAGAATCTCTAGGGGGGTCCAGATATCTCGATCTATCTGCAGAGTCCAAAGTTGAAGCAGGAAGCTGTGGATCAGATGGATTGACCATTACTGGTAATGTAGGGGGTGACAATGGATACATGTCCATGTTGCCAGGAGTAACGGCTCCACCAGTGTCCCTCTCTCACTCACTATCTGTAGCAGTGTCAGACTCTAAATCTGCAGATGACTACATGGCTATGACTCCCAACAATAGTATCTCACTTCCTCAGCAGATCCACCTTCCTAATTCTAACACAGATGGCTATATGATGATGTCACCAAATAGCAGCTGTTCCCCTGACCAGCGTTTGGTATCAGGAGCCTGGCTTGGCAGGAACAGTGCAGACAGTAGGCCAGGCAGCGATTATATGAATATGTCACCTATCAGTGTTCGTGCCAACAGCACTCCATCTCCTCAAGGGTCTCTTACAGCATCTGAAAAACATCCTCAGCAACCTCCCCCCAAAATGGTATATTCATACTATTCCCTACCCCGTTCTTATAAACACAGCAGCACTAAACACTTTGAGGATGGTTTAGGGAGAGGAAAGAGCCTAGGTACTGAACGTGTTGGTCAAGGTCTTGGCAGTTGTAGGGGCATGTCATATTATCAAGAATCTGGAGTTGGACGACACTTGTCTTTTTCTTCCTCATCATACTCATCCAGTTCAGCTAGCAGTGAAAGTCTGGGAGAGGGTGAAGAAAAGTTCAGCCAGGTGAGAAATCCAGCTACAGGAGCTAAAGTAAAGGATAGTGGGGTTCTGGGTTTTGGGACAACAAAACAAGCACACAGCCAGAGGAATCGTCCTTTAAGTTTGTTTGTTGATGTCTCGAAAGCCAATACCTTACCTAGAGTCCGTGAGACACCAGTCCCACCAGAGCCAAAAAGTCCTGGTGAATATGTCAGTATAGAGTTCAAGAGTGACAGAGGTAGAAAAGATGTTGTTAGAGGACCTAAGCAGGGTGGTTCCATTCCTGACAGCTCACAGCACCCCCTGTCTAGGCCCACTTCTTGTGTTGCTGGGTTCCTACCACATCCCTGCAGCCCCTCTTCTACTGTCCCTTCATCTGTTGCTTCAGAATATGTCAACATGGAGCTGGGAGCCTCTCCTTCACCATCATCCTTCTCCCTCACACCTCTTGATTTCCCTTCTTTTGCCACTCCTCCAACCCCACCTACATCAGCACCGAAAGCTTGGGATGAACAGAGATCAACAACACAAAATGAAGAAGAGGCTGAGGTGGAAATGTCACATAGTGGGCATCAACATCTGTCAGACTCTCAGTCACTTGACTCTCCTGTACCATGTGCAGACTACACAGAAATGGTCTTTGGACTGAGCTCAGACACAACCACCAACTCCATAACACCTAAAGAATCACTGCTGGACAGACAAGAATCCATGGGTCCCACACTAAGCCTGGGCCTTAATTTAGATTTTCCAATGTCCAAAGCCCCTAATCCAGATCATGGTGCTAAGGTAATAAGGGCAGACCCTCAGGCCCGGCGACGTCACTGTTCTGAAACGTTCCTGGCCCCTTCTTCATTGTCTTCATGCCCTGTAAGTTCCTCCTCTTCTATGTGCACGATCAGTGACCACACCCATAACGTAGCACGCCGGCTTGGTTTAGATGGCATTTTGAGTGGCAGTGGAAACATGCTAGAAATCCCAAATCACCATGACAACCACGGAATATCTAATATAAACGCTACCCAGACCTCATCTACAGAGCAAGGGCTTAACTACATAGACCTAGACTTGGCTACAAGAGACAGCTCACATCTTGTTGTTGAAGTTCAGACTGCTGGCCAAACAGCAGCACGGCTCTTTTCATCTGTTTTGGGTAGCGGAGCATCTGGTGGTGCTGGAGGAACAGGAGGTCTGAGTAGCAACGCTTCAAATCTCAACACATATGCTAGCATAGACTTCTACAAGTCAGAGGAGCTACGTTCATACCAAGGCAGCAACAGCAGCAAAGACAGCGCAGGTAAGAGCAGTTGTTACTACGCCATTACTCTTCAGTTTACTGTTCATTACTCTTAACAGACATAATGTGACAAGTGATGAACTTAAACAAAAGTATTTTCAAAAATGACTAAAGGAAATAAAATGAATGAAACACATTTTGGAAAAAGTCATCGCGAAGTATCTGAATAAAAAAAGATTTAAATGAGATCATGGCATGACAGATTATAAGATGAGTTAAAAATAACAAGAAAATAATTTTCCTCAGTCTAACATGTAGTTCTGAAATGGTAAGATCATGGCACCGTGACCTTAAAGCATCATAACCTTGGCTAAGATGTAATTAAGAAAAATGCAGGTGCAGGTTTTTTTTCAGGTTTCAGTTTAATTCTCCGTAATTCCTACCTTCTGCTTTTTCAGTAGTTGTAACTTGTCATGATAGATTGAAACTTTTGTGTACTTATTTTTCTCATATCCACCTGCTGCCACAGAGTGCAGTTAGCATCTGTCTCCTAGTCTTTAAACTGACAACACTAATTAGTAACCATATATTGTTCATTATATTAAATCTCAGAATACGTTTGTCTATTTTTGCCTTAAGAAATTTGGTTGTGGTGCTTAAAATACAAGCAGAACATGTACGACTTGATTATCTTCAACCAGGTAAATTCTGGTATTAGGTTTAATCAGGTCCTCAATTTTTAGATGCATTTAAGACTTTCATATTTCCTGGTGTACAGTATAGAATTTTTATTTAATTTGATTCCTTTTTTTGCCTGTTAAAAAAATTAAAAGATAGTTTCACTATATCATATTTACAGTAATTTAGATGGACAGTTCAGATTTACTTTACTGGAATGCTTCTCATGTCATTTGGTGTGTGCTTTATGAGGTGCAACATATCCCACAACTACTGAGCTAAAATTAGTGTATGATTTTTGTATACTGTATAAGATTGGGGCTGTGTTTAGAGAAGTAGTTTGAGAGCATTATAAATAGTGCAGCTTCTGCCCAGAGCTTGTGAACTTAGAGATGTAGTGTACTAGATCCATTATGTATTAGAACTACTATGTAGGTTTTTTTTTACAAATTGTAAATGATCTTTTTGTTCGTGGCACTTCTTGCAGATTTACTGTAGTGTGTGCATGTACAAATGTATTGATATATGTCAGTTGTGTGTGGGTTGGTCTTGTGTTCAGGATAAAAATATTTCTTTTAGACTTGAATGAAAAATTGGAAGAGTGCCCTGCTCAATTTTGGACTGGAAAGTAGAGACAAACACAGACTATGATATAGAGAGAGGGTGAGAAAGAAAGATGGCACAATAAAAGAGCTCAAGTGGATGAGAGCTGAGTGTGTGAGACATGCAGATGGTGAAGACAGGGGAGAGAATTTGGGTCAGATTTTGGGTGTTATTGGAGCTGTTTTTATTTTTGCCTTTACTCTTTAACATAAAGATAATAATGATCAGTGTTGTGTGGATTTTCCCAGCTGGGACTCCAGACTGGGTCTTTTTGGTGACATCTGATATGAGACAGAAGGGGAGTTAGAGAGAAAAAAGGGAGGTGGAGTAGAGAATTGTAAAGTGAGAACAAGAAGAAGAGCAGAATAAAGTGCGAAAGAGAAATTGGGAAGTATTTAAAGAGGGATGCCAGAGAAATAACTCTTTCTGGGAGGTTGATGTGCGTAGGTGTTAGCTTTCTTTCACTCCACATGCCAGAGTGTGGGTATGTAATACAGCTGTTACCAATGTCGCCTCTTGGCTTCTGTAATTATTTCTTGTCTTCACTTTGTCTCTCTGTCTCTCTCTCTCTCCCTGATTTGCTATAAGTTGAGCCATACAAACTTTAATGCAAGAAAAGCACTTATTTATTGTCAGTAGATTTCAAGTTTGAATCCCAGTGATGTCACAACCACCCATGGCCAAAATTCCAAGACACACTTTCCTGACAATTATTGTGAAACTAGCTAATTGTGTTCATCCATGAGCTCATGTTTGCAGTAGAGGTTGTTGCATTACTGTGTGGTATGACAAAGCATGAGCAGTGTGTAGGATTTGCTCAGGACTAAATTAGGAAGAGAAAAATAAACAATTGTTGCAACAAGGGTGTTTTTTTTTTTTAACTAAATATAAATAGTGCCATATAATAAAGTACTGCATAAATAAAGGTAGCAGTTGGTGTTACACTGCAGGTCTGTCACTGGAATAGCTGAGTAGAAATTGCTAAGTCATTAAGTAACTTGGTAATTTTCTTCTTTTGTTTTATAAAATTAAAGATTGTGTAAAATATGGAACACCAAGGGACTATGAATTTACTAAACATTACAAGTAAACATGACTTAAATTTGCTAGTTACCTAGCTCTCTCTCAGCAACTTGAGCTGAATGTTGTCCTCGGAGTTTATATAGTAAGGATGACACTGGAGGGATAAATCTGCTGTCTCAGTCATCTGTCACGTTTTTTTTACAAATTGTAAATCATCTTTTTGTTCGTGGCACTTCTTGCAGATTTACTGTAGTGTGTGCATTTACAAATGTATTGATATATGTCAGTTGTTGTGTGTGGGTTGGTCTTGTGTTGAGTATAAAAATATTTCTTTTAGACTTGAATGAAAAATTGGAAGAGTGCCCTGCTCAATTTTGGACTGGAAAGTAGAGAAAACACAGACTATGATATAGAGAGAGGGTGAGAAAGAAAGATGGCATCAGAAAAGAGCTCAAGTGGATGAGAGCTGAGTGTGTGAGACATGCAGATGGTGAAGACAGGGGAGAGAATTTGGGTCAGATGTTGGGTGTTATTGGAGCTGTTTTTATTAATGATAAAATTTACTTTACTGCATACTCATACTTTATTAGCCTGTAGTACATGCCATGACTCCATATCAGATAGCGTATTTCTGTACTATAAATGATGTTCTCTTCTGGCTGAATCTTCTAGATCATTAGCACGAATGGGCGCAGATTCCGTACACTGTAACTTGAAAAGAAAATGAAAATATGAATCCAGAAATATGTGTTGTCCTACAATGTGCCAGTAATTCAATTATCTGTTTTTAATAAGCAAAAAATGTGTCTTCTTACGTTAGAATGGTATGTTAACTTCACGTTTGGATATGTTAGGAAATAAATCTGGTACACACACACAGTGGGAGACTGTAAAGTTCTGGCTGGTCTCCACCCTGCAGTAGCACACACACGTGGCATTAGCAGTGCAACGGGGCTGCCACGTGTGTCTCCTCAGTGAGCCCTGGACTGCTGTGGTAAGCTACTGGCACCAAGGGGGGTTGATGCCACCACAGGGAGGTGGAGAATGAGACATACAGACAGATTGATGGATGTGTTGCAGATGTAGGAGTGTGGTCTGAATCCAAACCAGAACAGGATGGGTGAGGCAAGGTGGAGGTTATACAGTACACAAACAGACACACACACAAACACACAGAGTTCTTTTAGTTATTTTGGTATATTGGTTTAGAAATAAAGCAGTGAGGTTAAAGTGCAGAGTGCCAGCTTTAATTTGATGTTATTTGTATCTTTACTGGGTGAGTATTATAGGAATCTCTGCCAAACAATTGTCCACTTGGTTGTGGTTATGTGAACACAGATTTACACATACATACATACATACATACATACAGTACATACATATATTCATACATTCATACATACATACATACATACATACATACATACATACATACAGTACATACATATATTCATACATACATACATACATACATACATACAGTACATACAGTACATACATATATTCATACATACATACATACATACATACATACATACATACATACAGTACATACAGTACATACATATATTCATACATACATACATACATACAT
>JAOTRN010000043.1:6994706-7011521 GCA_028566695.1 Bagroides melapterus | reverse complement strand
ATTTGTATAACTTTGAGGAAATACCTCACCAAATCAAGTGTGTGTGTGTGTGTGTGTGTGTGTGTGTGTGTGTGTGTGTGTGTGTGTGTGTGTGTGTCTGCGGTCCTGTCTCTTCTTTCTCTGTCAAATGGCTTGAAGCCCAACTGGCACTGTTTGCAGTTGGTGAGTCAGCAGTCATACTTCAGCTGCAGAACATTCTGTGTGTGTCTGTGTGTGTCTGTGTGTCTGTGTGTCTGTGTGTGTTTTGAGGCAGGGGGGATCAGGGTGGCAAGATTATTCTCACTCTTACGAGTATCTCCTGCAGGATCAGTCCAATGAACCAGCCAATCAGAGACATTTTAACACCCAGTGACTGGTTAAAAAATTGTTCCAACCTCTGGGCGGTAAAAGTGTTTTTTTTATGACTAAATATATGTATATATTCATATGTATTTTAACCTTTGAAACATGAGCCCATATGCTAAATATGTTGCTACATTTAGCCTGGTCCAGGATGATGCTTTTCATGACCGTCCTGTGCCTGTTTATACCTCACACTCCCTTTTGCAAGTCTTGCAAATGTTGCTTAAGTTCTCTGTTTCTGGCGAATTACTCAAGTGTAGTCCGGTCTCGATGTCACTCCTCTGGAGCCAGTATGCTCTCCAGAGATCTCTTATCTGGAGATCAAGTCACCCCTAAACACACCCCCACCCTCTCATACAGACACACACACACACACACACACTAATGATGTTAAGTTGCACAGTCCCCACACAAACAGATGGCTATTTATAGCTTTGGGTAGTACACCAAGTTTTCAGGATACACTAGATACACTTATTTTTAATCCCTGCTTCCACGTGCTTTCACTCATCCATTCACTTTACGCTCATTTTACTCACTTACTTTATTCATTTCTTCAAAAATGATAAGAATCCCAGATTAAACTGTTGAAATAAAACCAAACATCAAACAAACTGCTAAGAGTTCAAAAGTGTGTTTGTTTTCTAAAGCTAACAAATCACTTGATCCACCCTAGTTATACATCACCGCTTTGGGCTTTCATGTGCTATCAGAAGTTCCTTTTTTTTCTATGTAAAACTACAATACTTTCATAACACTGTGTGTTCAGAGAAAGCAAGGATCGGTTTTTACAGCTGATGGGAGAAGTTTAATAATCAATCATGGCTCAACTCTGAGACAGCATGAAGCACTTTGCAGTATTCACGATGTCTAACCTTGAGTCCCTGATTCATGACAGAGTTCCCATTATCTCTTGATGGGGCACTAGACCCCAGACAACAATACATTCAATCAAGGGATTACTGTCTCATTATTATGGACATTCAGCTACAGTCTATTGTACAGTAGAGTGTCATTGATGCTTTCTGTCATTCATTCATCAACAGAAACTGCTGTAGCTAGATCAGGGCACACACAGACACACACACACACACATTCACACTTAGGTACAATTTAGAGCAGGCAAACCAACTAAAGGAAACCGGAGTCATCGGAGGAATCTCACACAGACACGGGGAGAACTTGCAAAAATCCACACAGACGGTAACCCGAGCTCATGATCAAACCAGGAGCCCTGGGGCTGTGAGTCAAGAACACACACTACCTTTTTCACCAATGTGAGGCCCCCGATGCGTACGTTATAATCTGTGTCTGATAATGATATAGTCTCAAGCTCGACTAACTTCTAATAAGAATTAATAATTCATAAAGTCAACTGCGTGAAATGATTCATGGTGAGTTAAAGTCAGTAACTGTTGTAATTATATTGTAAACGAGCTCATACCCACTAGCATTATGGGGTGGTTTAATTGATCACCCTGTTGATTAGATTATAATTATAGTGAACGGCATGTGTGCAAGCAAGGCAATATGTGTGAAATTGCAGTATATGATGTCAGCAGTTTATTTGGAAGATGATTTCAAATAACCATTTCAAAGCTAGCTTTCAGGGATGTACTGTATATAGTCTGCATATTATAATTAACTATATATGGTTAATTAATTGTTGTTCCCTTAATGGTACACTTAATTAATCCAGTCGTCATGACTGAAGGACCCCAAAAGGAAATATGAGGAAATCTTGAAAAAAATCTGAAAAATCAACCCAGATGTTTATCACGATTTGTGATATTATTGATTATTGACCCAACAGGCTGCACCGAGGCCATGAAAACTTGCCTTTATGTTAATCAAGGATTCCTGAGGCCATCACTGTGAGGCTATCATGCATTCACACACACATTCACACACACACACACACACTCTTAGTTTCTGTGTAGAGGACGTCTCAGGGCATCTCCGCCCTATATTTCCCCTCTTATATCCACTAATAAGCCTTTTCTCATGGTTTAGTGTTTGTACCATATGTATATATTTGTGTGTGTATACATTCCCACATGTAGACAGATAAGGTACAATAACTTGAGGGAAAAAAAATTACACAGTCAAAGCGCAGCACCGAGAAACTCCAAACAGCCTGAAGCACCCACGTGCACATCAATCATTTCTAACTTCACCAGGCAGCTTTGAGCTACTTTGAGTGTTCTGTTTATAGAGTACTGTGTATGCGTATGTGAATTCAGTGAAAACCCCTAGGCAGTACTGGTTATATCTTGTTAGAGGTTGACACAAGGGCAACTCGGAACAGGATGAATTGCATAACACACTTCTACATTTAATCAAGCACATAACTCATACTCATACAATATTCACTGATACCAAACAGTAACTTTTACTAAGAATTAGTATGCATAAAAGAAAAGTGCTACCTACTGGGCGAACTACTGATCGGAACATTGTGAGTTCACATACCAAAACCACCAAACCTGCCAGTGCTGGGCCCTTGAGCAAGGCCCTTATCCCTGAATTGCTCAGTTGTATAAATGAGAAAAAAATGACCAGCATGCTTTCCACGGATGTAGTGAACTAGTAATGTTTTGTTTCTCTTTTAATGTTGCTATGCTACAACTTCAAGCTGCCATGTTTGGGGACTTTTGTTTGTTATATAAATACTGCGTGTTATTGATTTCTGGCTTGTCGTGTGTATTTTATGTAAATGCCATCCCAGGAGAGGAGCTTCCACTAATTACACAGAAATAATCACACAGGTATTCGAGGTAGATGACTGAGCAATCCTTGAAGATAGCTTCAATTAAATATTAAAGCACTACTGTTGTATGGGTCACCGTGTTCACATGGTTCGTTCAGACACATTGTGTGTTTGTTTAAAAATAAAGAAGTTCAATAAATAATAAAGTAAGTAATCAATTAAATATCTTCGTAAATATGTGTGTAATTCAGTTACTTACTTATAGTGAACACTACTAGTTGTTGTTTTGTTGTTTTTCTTGTCCTGCCGTGACAGAACTGTATGTTGGTTGAACTAGTAAAGCACTCAAAATAAAACAATATTTCATTTAATATAAAATTTACAAGACAAATTAAAAATGGCACAGATCTGGATAGCTCTGTCGAAGCACTTGCCACAAACAAGTCTCTCCTACAGTTTGTCCCACAGTTGTCGCTGTCTCTGAGTTAATTATGTTTAGGTGCCATTGGTTTGTCTTTCAAGTGTGCTTGACTCTTAATGAATCACTTATTTGGAGTCCTTTTAAGCACTAAATCTACCAATTTTGGTTTGTTTATCAATTTCAGGTGTTGACAACCCTAGTGAAAAGGAACAGTCTAATCGTCAGTGGTGTGAGGTGTTAAGGGGGAAGTGAAACCCTACAGATTTGTGATTCTCAGTACTTTTTTTAATAGTATCTATCGATGCATGAGCACTTCACCAGCTGCTTATACAGAACTGACACATAAACTGCAAACTATGTGAAATTCTAGCAAAAGTCAAATAAAAGATGAATAAGATGAATGAATTTTTTTTGTAATTTAATTCTTTTTATTGTTCAACAGTCAAAACTTATTACTCGCACAGCAGAGTAATCAATGTTCACTTTTACAGTCAGTTATATATTCAGCCACTAGTCAGCATCAAGAAGCAAAAACAAGAGCACAAAGAAATTAAATTATTTTGTTTTCTATTATTTATTGAGATGTAAGATGTTGCTAATATTTTATGTAATTATTTCAAATTTAAAAAACATGCAATAGGGAAATCCTAATTAAAGGAAGTAGACTAGGTAGAACTGGAATTCAGGTCACTTGCTAGTGATCATAAGTATGCATTTAAGCATTGTACCTACCATATGTCTGCTTTTGAGCATCATGCATTAACCAGGCCTATGTGTGCTGACCTCATTTAATGTCTTAGAAAGCTCTTCTGCTAGCTGGAACCACCAGAACAGCTTCAGTGCACCTTCATATCAATCCTTCAATCCTACTATACAGCACAGTGTATACAGTCATGTATATACAGATCAGGTAAAGTTCACACCAAACATCTGTTTACTTTAATTCAATCCCCTCCACAGTAATAATAATAAACCCTTTTTTAAGAATACAAAACCTGAATGTATCTACACATGCAGCGTAGCAGATGTACTGGAAGAAGCTCAGCTATAAGACTACAAAGGTCATTTCCGCATAAGCATAAACAGACCGAAAAAATGTTGTAAACATTGCTCACAAAACAAAACTGACACAAGCGATCGGTCACTACACGTTACAAACACAACCAGGTTCTGCAGATTCCAACAGTATAAGGATGAGCACTCTGTGACCAAAACACAGAACCAGAAGTAAAGAAAAACCTTTTTTTTTTAATTAACCACCAATTATTATATATTTATTTATTTATTTTTGGTGTATACCTTTTTCTCTTACTTTGAAGTTCTGACATAAAGTACCAGAATTATTCAAATACCCTACAGTTTTTAAGATATTCTTATTTTTAAATGTGAAAACACACACACACACACACACACACACACACACCAATAACACATGTCTTATAGAAGTTTCCTGCTGTAATAAATGTGTACTGTGCTCTCTTGGACATCCTCTGGCTGTGTACATGTCTTTGCCCAATAATGTCCTGTCTAATGGTCTAAGTGCCATTCTAGGGATGAAATACCAAAAGCTAAGCAGGGGAAAGGAAGACAGACAGAGCAGCAGGGATTTGATCATATATTATTCATATTGATCATGTAATTCATATATTATTAGTGTTTCAGTAGAGTGTGTGTACATGTGCTTTTGTCTGGCTGTGTAAGAGTGCATTAGTAGGCACTACTAGTAATGGCAATTCCAGCTTTTTTCAGTGAGTCAGATCAGCTTCACGTTAGCAGCCTGTTGGTTTGGTTGAACTGGACACAAATTAGTGATAATTCTTCTTCGCCTAAGTAAACTGTCTTACTGTGCCTTCTAATTAACAAAAAAGTGTCTCTTTACATTGGATTTTTATCACATTTACTTAAATATTTGTTTAGCCAGAAAAACACTCATTACCTTCCTGAGACCGGTGGTTCTCAACATGTGATCGAGGGGAACTCCAGGGTACTGTGATCACTCAAAATCATTTAATCTGCGATATTTATTACTGACTGCATGAATATTATTATTAAATATTATTGACTATATTCTCTTAGTCATTAACCCATTTGACTGGTCATTGAATTCAGTGGATTTTAACTTTGTAACTCCAAAACAATTGGACCTATAAATAATGTCAAAGTTCAGGAATGGCTATAGAATCGGAGTGGCTATAGAATCTATTTTAGAGTTCATTCAGTCTATTCTCTATTCAATGAATGAAGAAGCTTTTATTTTGTCACATATACATTACGTAACAGTTCAACTCTTTCTTTGCATATCTTTTGGAATATAAGGGAGGGATAAGGGCCTTGCTCAGGGGCCCAACAGAAGCAGCTTGGCAGTGCTCTGCACACACTACCACTACCCTGCACACAGAGGTGCAGCAGATCCTTCCTGTCGCACGTGTTACATGTCTCCTAATACACACACTGAGATACAAACTCACACATCACCATTCACACTATCAAACTTCAGGGGTAGAGCTATTAAAAAAAAAAAAGAAAAAAGAGTCACCAAAAGAGTCAGCTAAACGTGTTAACTCGCTTGCATACGACACGCCGCTACTGTGTACACAGTCCGAAAAGCTCATATTCAGCATTTCTTTATCATTTAGTTGACCGATAATGGCTAGTCTTTGGGCTCAGATCTTGCAAAATACCATCAGTACCATTGAGCAACAGTGTTCTTTTCTTCCCAAGTCAAATGAACTCCTGGCAGCACACAACTGACTTCAGCACTGTGACACACAAACACTGAGTCAGACTGTCACAGCATTGAGGCTTTATATTGGTGAGCTGTGTACACACTGCTCACACACACTGCTGCTGCCTCTACTGCACTATCCATGTAAAATAACGCTTACTGTTGCCAAAGCATTTAGATGATCAAAAAAAACCATCACAAGTTTAGAGCTTTAGTAGTTTAGATGTCTTTAGTAGCAGCTACACTGACTGGATATTTGTGCTGACTATGCAATACAATTGCTTTATGCCCTATATTATATTTCTGTGATGTTAGGAACAGATGAAAAATGTGTTTTTAAAAAAAAATCCAATTGAGGTAAACTGAAAGTATAGTGGCATTTTCTCGTGTAAATAATCATCTCATCTCAACAGCTCCTCAATACTATATACATAAACTCAAATAAACCTCACAATATCAACAGAAAGATGCTGTTTGTTTTTTCTCTCTCGCTGTAGTAGATCCACAGGCTTCATAAACCGGAAAAATCTTGTGAGTGCAAAATATCACAGATTTATTTCCAGTGGCTTTTCCAGTGAAGGAGGCTTTTATCCCAATCTGTTTAGGAGACCGTGAGTCCGTGAGAAAGATGTCGGTGAAGTGTGCTCTGTAGACCTGAGAGTTCTCATTCTTACAGAAGTTTAGGTTTAAATTAGAAGAGTATTTGTAATATTAACGCAGTGCATCTGAATGAACGATCACAGTATAAATATAGTGAATTTTATACAAATATATCATTGAAAGCACAGTGACCATGACATATAGCTCAATGAATCTTTCCCTCATTTTATCTCTAATTTGGTTTTAGCCAAAGTAGCCTCCATTTGAATTGCTATTCATTCTGCATCACACACAGGGAGTAAAGGGCTGTATGACCTCGTCCACATACATAAGCTCACAGACATTTGGCTTGTGATACTGTGATTGACAGGGGAGGTTGAGTATGTCATCCCTCCCACCAAGAAAACTGCTTTTTTGGACTTCTGGTCATAGATATATCAGTGTGTATCATTGATAATATATGGTGTGGTGTGTGTGTGTGTGTGTGTGTGTGCATGTGCATGTGTCTGTCTGTGTTAGAGTCTTCTTGCTAGACTTCATAACTACTTCCCTTTACTCTGGTTGGCTCTTTCTTCACCATTAAGTTGACTCCAAATTAGGAAATTGCATATTAGTTACACACACAAACACACACACACACACACAACAATGCATACATATAAATATAGACAGCACATGTATGTTTGTCATGCTGTTTAAACTTGATCCTATTCTTTTCTATATTTTGTGTGTCAGTGTAGCGTCTGCTTTGAAAAATAAGTCACGAATACCCGTGTAAGCGTTCATTCACACACTGACTCTCACACATGCTAGAATAAACACAAAGAGATCATATATCATATATATATATTGACAACCTCTGGGGGAAGGGAGTGTCGCTGACATGCTATCAGCAGACCAGCAAAATCTCATGTCTCTAATTCTTCTTTCTCACTCTCTCTTTCTTTCTCTCTCTCTCACACACACACACACACACACACACACACATACTTCTCTCTTTTGTTCATACATATATGCATTCATACATATACACCGCCGGGCAGCCTGTACATTCCACCAGTACTCAAGGTATGGCAGTTATAAGGCTCAAAAACAGATGCAGGTCAAGAGCTTCGACTGGGAAAAACGTGATCTCTGTGACTTGCATGAATGATCGTACAAGAAGGGCTGGTTAGAGTATTTTGTTAACTGCTGATTTCCTGAGATTTTCACACACAACCGTCTCTAGAGTTTACAGTGGTGTGAAATGAAACATTGACTGAAAGACAGTTCTGTGGGCACAAGGGTCTTGTTTATAAGCGAGATCAGAGGCAATTCTGTGCCCATGAATGTTTCTTGTTCTCGTCTGACAGGAGTATAACCTCATGTAGTCTTTTGCAGTTGTAGCTCATCCACCTTGAGTTTTATTATGTTCTGCTCACCACATTTGTAAAGAGTGATTATTTAAGTTACTATGCACTTCCTGTCAGCTCAGACCAGTCTGATCATTTTAATCTGATCTCTCTCGTCAACGTGGTTTTTCAGCCTACAGACTCTCCTCTCACAGGCTGTCACTTTTTACTACAATTCTGTTTAAAAAATTCTCTACACAATTCAATTGTGTTTGAAAATCCAAGATCAGCAGTGTCTGAAATACTCAAACCAGAACTTCTGGCACATTTTCCAAATTCTGATGTTTACTGTGAACAGTAACAGAAGGTCTTGACCCTGTATCTGATCTTATTGATTGTGCTGTTGTCACATGATTGGCTGATAAGGTAACTGCATGAATTGGCAGGTGTTCAAATGCTCCCAGTAAAATGGATGGTAAGAGTACTTACACGCATACACACACACTCACACACTCACACACACACACACACATATTAATTTTAGGTAATTGAATGGCTGACTCAGCCAGACAGATAAAACATGTCCCAGAGCAGTCAGACACACTTAGGGGCACACACACAAACACCCACACTTACAGAAAGAGCAAGAGGGAGGAATTAATCACTGTACAGACAGAAAGAGAGGTGGATCTCAGAGGCATCGTTATATCGATCAGTCCTCAGCTGGAGAAACACATGAGGAAACAGGAGATATTGATGCAAGATGAATCAAGAGAAAGAAAGACTTCCAGCTAGTTTCTGACTGCAGTTAAATAAGGAAGTCCATCCTCCTGTCAAATAATAACACACTCCAGCAGTACAAACACTGCTGCTACTCTGGTGATGTGTGTGTGGAATTTTCATCTGTCCAGATTCTGTGAGCATGAGCCCATAATAGACTCAGACTCCTTTTCTTGGATGCTGGGATGGAAACTGATCTGGTCTTCTTCTAGCCAGTCCACCTCAATCCTCAAGGAACAACATGTTGTACTTCTGCTCAACACTGTTATTTATCTCCTCTTATTTGAATTAGCGTAGATGTCCTGTAAGCTAGACTGGCTATTCTCCTCAGACCTTTCACCTCACCTCTGAAACTGATCAGCAGATTCTGAAATACTCAACATTACACTATTGATTGAGCGTAAGTAATCGTACTTTATCTGGCAAATGAAAATATCAACTATTTCTCTAAATCAGATTAAAAAAAACAAAAAAGACCCAGTTTAGCTCAGTTCTAAGCAGTTTACTTTTTTTCACGTTTGTAATATTATCCCTATATTAGCAGAAAACCTTCTTTCTGTATCTTCTTTTTGTATTTGTTTAGAATACAACATTTAAAGAGAAACATTGGATACAATTGACCGCATTCCAGATGTTTGATGGGTGTGTACATGTTGCAGTACATGTGTGTGTGTGCCAGTTTTCTCTGTCCTCTCAGGATTGTGAGAGTCACTAAGTTTCTGTGTTTTGGATAGCACAGCTTGTTCTGGTCCAACTAAATATAGCATCGTAATAGAAGGAACAGAGGTGGGGGTCGGAAGAGGGGTCTTTTTAACATTTAGACCAGAGGGCAAGGCAGAACAGAACATCAGTTTTCACTTCATCAGTAAAGTGTTATTTCCCCCGTTTCAGTCTTAACTGATGTGTATTCTTTCTTGCTGAGGCACTTAGTAAGCGACAGGCTTTTAAAATTATGCCCTATTTGTGGTCATGAATTCAATATATTGGTAGTTATTACTAATCACTTCTGTGATCTAGAAAACTATAGGAATCAGCATGTTTCCAATAAAACTTCCTGATTGTATGCAAATACTAATATTCCCCCAGTTCATGGCTCTGTTTGTGGTGTCAGAATGACCTCAGAGGAGATTACTGATGCAGGTTTAGCCTGACAATGAAGTTCTACACTGAGGTCCATAAAAGCTCAGAAGAAAAAATATTGTGTACATCTATTGATTCTATATATATATATATATATAAAATCTTAGTAGAGACATGTCTCTCAGTATGCTGTGTGCACGTGAGCATCATGTGAACAAGTTGTTAATATTCTCACAGGAATTTGACACCGCTCTCATGTTTTGTCTGGTGTGATTGGTGTAACATAACCAAGTGTCAGGAGAATTACCTTCATTTTTCTTTTTTACTTCATTTAGGCTCTAAATCGTCTTATTATTCTATAATGTTACAGAATTTTGTTAAGGGTCAGTTTGAGTTAGGGTCAAGGGTTAAACTGATAGCTACCTGCTGTAGACATGGGCATGCTGATGTGCAGAAATACAACTGATTTACAGGAAAACGGTAAATATAGTCAATATATTTGTTCATATAGACTCAATACTGTGTTGTAAATCTTGTAACTGTAGGTTTTCTTACTGAAGAGGGCTATTATAATATTTGGTGTAGTACCAAGGGAAATTAGGACTTTTTACAAGTAGCATTTGAAAAACAAGCCATTTTATTAAAGTACTGCATTTAGCTGGAGAGTGTGTGCACAACACCCCACATGTTAGAGTAGCTGTTTTGCATTAGTAGCCTACTGGTGAAATTGCTCTGAGCTTATTGTTTATACATCTATTCTGAGTTCATATTTAAGATGAAGTAAACATCATTATCAGTGTACTAATATTACAAAACCGACCTTAACTTTAAACAGAGAGACCTTTCCAACCTTATTTCAATATCACATAATGTTCTACACAAATTAGCCGACTGTTCCCTGCCGTCTGGGTTTGTTTGTTCGTTTTGAAATCACTCTCACACAATGAGAGAAAATGACAGGATATTAGTCACAGGAAAAAAAAATGGAGGAGTGAGGTGATAAAGCTCACACTGTTCTCTGTTTAACGAGCTGTGATTAGCATGGATTTGGGTTTGCCCATGTTTTCAGTCAACGTTGATTTTTAATATTTCTAGAACGAATGTTATGTCCATGATCAAAGACATACAAGCATGGTCACTTTTTTTTTACTCGCCTCCAGGTCCTCAAATGTAATATGCCTTCTATTGATGCCACTGGAACAGAACACAAACTCTTGCTTACAAGGTTAATGTGCATCAACCTGGCCATTTGCTGTTAGCTTAATGTATACTTGACCCGCTTATGTTCAGGTTAAAGAAGCTATAAGGAAATCTTGATGCGTTCTATTGATTGTTATAATACAGTTCTTCTCTTTATATGGCTGATAATGTTGTGTAAGGGAAAACATTTCTCTTGTTCTTGACACAAAATCTTTACACGTGTGGATTTTTAATAAGACCAACTGCTCATCTAATATTTTGGAGATATAATCTTAAGTTTTACAGAACTCTCAATACTGTGCTTTCTTATCACATTTTCAGTTCACTTGCTTGTAAGTGAACCTCATTGAAAGATGCTTTGGACATTAAGGAAAATCAGAACCAATATAAACTTTACACTTTAGAATTGCTGCTCTTGTTTCTGATGAATAATCTAACCAAAGCTTTTCTCTTTTCTCTTTTTCAGAATGTTGAAGTAATGCCCTGGTCCTCTGGAATACTGAGGAATGAAGTCTGAGAATTTTCCTGAACACAAAGTGTGTGACAGTTTGACTGTTAGAAAGCAAATGGAGAGGCGTGTGTGTGTGTGTGTGTGTGTGTGTGTGTGTGTGCGCGCAAGGTTCAGCCGCCTCTTTGGCACTTTGAAAAAAAGACTGATAAACCATTTTGTCTGTTTTTAGTTTAACATGTTGCAGCATCCAGAAAGAGCGAATGCCAAAAGAACTCTCCATGCTGCCCAGATCGGTTTTGTAACAAATAAAAGCCGCAGCCAATCAGCAGACAGCATGAAAAACGCCTGCCGAGCAAGAGCCAATGAGGTCCGGCAGTCAGGCGCGTGAACAGTTTGCCAAAAGGATTCAGTCAAACAATGGAGGAACTTGAGGATCACAGATCTTGAATTATGAATAGCTTGAAAAAAAAAGTGCCTATTGTTTTGATTGTCGTTATTTGAAAGAAGCCTTACAGCTGGATTTTGACTGAAGAACTGCGGGGAAGGAAAAAGATGTGTGAATTGTTCAGATGGTGATGCTCTAACACTCTGTGCTGTCATGTTTAGTTAATTAGTATAGCAGCTTTACTATGAGTCTCAGTACTCTGGACTGTCTCACTACTGACTGTCTCTGTCCGTTTCTTCTCCTTCTCTCACCTCTCACAGTTTCCTGATTCGTCTCTATTTTTGCTTCATTCTTTGACATAGTTTCATATTTTCAGTGTCTTTTTAATCTCTTGTCTGTTCATGTGATTTAAATGTTCCAACTATGCAGTAGTACTTTAGTGCCTATCTGTAATTCTACACCTCTCTCACGTTCTCCTTACGGTAGCATGTATCCCAGTGTGCTATTTTTATCTGCTCTCTTAAGGTGGGGTGTTTCTCCATGATGGTACCTGCTGTTACTTACCTCATGCCAAACACGCTAGCTGATCCAGTCCATGGTGGACTGTAAAAAATTCTGTTTCATATAGGAATGTGAAAGACCTGATCGAGTTCTGTGGATGTCACCCTTTTTCACTGAATTCGAACCTTCGCAGGTTTTCTTACGATGGTTAAATTAAAATAAGGATCAGTGACTTGACATCAGTGTAAAAGGTTAAATCCATGTGTAGCAATTTAATACCAGCCTCCATATTGGTTGATATGATCAAAGGCAAAAAAAAAGTGCCAAAGTTAGAGTATAATGAACTCTGCTTATAGTTCTCTAGTGTCATGATTCATTACGTAACGCGTTTCTATTTTCGTTCTCCGGCATTATTTTCACTTTAATTCAGCTTGTAATGATGGTTGACTGGCTTCTGAAGATCATTTTCCGTTTCATAATATTTAAGTGTAGAGAGAAGGCTGTTGTTGCACAATGACCTGCCTCGAAAAAGACTTTTTAAAGGTGTAGCTGGAATCTGATCCACATCACAAGCAGAAAACACCTAAAATGTAGAATAAATCATGCTGATATGCAGATACAATCCACAGAAGGATGCTGTTCTCTAAAATCTGTTCCAACATATTTCCATATTCCTGCCTGTTCCTTGAAACGTCTTACAGAGGCAAACTGTGAATGCCAAAACATTTGAGATGTCCTGGCCTGATATCGAGTAGCAGTTCTGTGAAGAACATAGAAACCTTTTTGTAGCCAAGGACCCTTTTAACCTCAGCAACAGTTTATTTTTATGAACTATTTAAATATAAGACTTATTTACATGTGTACAGTACTCTGTCTGTTTTGTTTTGTTTTTTTGTGGAGCTTTTTCTTCTTCTTGAACGTTCCACAAAACGTTATTTATAGGGTAACATGGTTTTGAATAAGAAAGAATTGAGTTAAACTCATTCACCAGTCAAATATACTAATACCATAATAAATACAATATACTCATACATATGTAATGTGTCCCTGCTGGTCCAGAGGCAGGATCCCACACTCATACCACCATAGCCCAGGCTTGATTCCCGGGCAGAGAACCAACCCAGCCACTGAGGGGTTAACTCTCAGTGCCGGTCCCAAGCCTGGATAAAGGAGGGTTGCGTCAGGAAGGGCATCTGGTGTAAAACCTGTGCCAAAATCAAATATGCAGATCGGATGATGGCGCCTGAACAGAAAGCAGCTAAAGGACAACTCATTTAGTCAGTAATAAATCTAACTGATGGATTGTGACTTCCACCACAGTAACAAGCTTCTCTCCAGCTTCGCTTCTCACACCGCATTTTGAGAAGGACTTCTGGTACCGCTGATGTTTCTCAGAACTTTACAAAGTGAAATGGCCTGGATATTTAACCGGATGAGTTTTAAATAAAGTTTAGGAAAAGTGAGTTTTTTTTAAACATTGTGATTTGGACATTAAAAATAATTTTAATAAACTGAAGTCTTTCACTGAGGCCAGGTATGGGACAACAAACATCCTTTCTCTTTCTCTCTCTCTCTCTCTCTCTCTCTCTCTCTCACTGTTTCTGATTATGCAGCAAAATCATAAAAGGATATACATTATTGTATATTGCTAATGTAAAATATTTTTTTTTATTTCTGGAGCATTCCCACAGTTTGTTTTGCTGCTGGTTCTTCTAGTTTTTGTGGGCTTGGGGGTTAGAACTTACCACCAGGGTTACTGTTCATCTTATGTGCTAGATTGAGTGGATTAGAGTCACTCATATCATATTGCAGTGTGAACTGCCCATTTGTGTTTTTGATTCTCTGTGCAAGAAATTATTAAAAAAAAAAAGTGTATATCATTGGAAGCGTTGAGAGTGGGGATTTATTGTGGTCCACACACTAGCAGTTTGAAACCACACTTTAAAATATGAAATTACTAAGATTACAGTTAACCTAATATTGGATTTATTTTACTATTTTACCAGATTTGTTCTACTGGGGAATGGTTTGATCCGTTCTTGCCAATAGAATAAGAAAAATATGGCTAGGATTTCTTTTAATAAAGTTACTGAAATCTTATAATAGAAAACAATAGCTCATTTAACTAGTATCATTATTCAAAATGTTTTAACTTGCCTCCATTTTTTTAAATGCAATGAAAACTCACACATGAAAACACAAACAGCTACAATTAAAAGGTCATTTTTAAAGACGTCTACAATAAGAAGAAACTTATACAGCAAATGCACAGACTGGAATTGAGTTTAAGGCTCTGGTCAGTATGATGGTATGATTAATATCAATATCTCGAATTTTATGTTAGTTTCTTTTTTAAGCGCTGCTTAAGTCTCAAATCTGATCTGGTCATGAAATATTAACTCATGTTCAGTGGCTCAGAGAGTTGACACTGGTACAAGAAAAATCACAGCTGCTTCACAGATGCTTGCATGGTAGACGCTCTACATAATTCGAGATTAATAAAGAGTCGAAATCGTGCTATTATTTAAGAAAGAGGATTGATTTGGTGAAGCCATTAGCATCAAGAAAAAGTGAGGTAATGACACATCACCTGTATAAATAGATAAGTGTGGTATAAGAGGAATCAATTATTTTGGGGTAGATACACCACACTTGCATTAAGATACACCACACTTTTTCATTTAACAGCACAATCTACTGTGCTTTAGTACTTTATTTTTTAAACTTGCTATCTCCTCAGATATTCATGGCAACAAGACCTTCACTTAGCGAGTGCTAAAACATTTGCTTATTTTTTTTTTCTAGTGTTAGAGAAAATACAGGTGCTCTATTTGTAGACAAGGCAGAAACTGTAGTTTGTCAAAAATCTTTGTCAATGCTGCATGACTGGTTTGCCTGTAGCTAAATAAGATTTATGTACCGTATCACCCACCCGTCGCTGGGATAGAACTGAATTGAAATTAGCAAGTAAGATTAGAAAAAAAACCACACAGCTACATTTATAGAAACATCACCATAGGACAGTCAGTATACAGTGTTGAGTGCTTATACTGTAGGCTGTACACTGTTTATGACCAGTTTGTGCTTGCTGAAATCACTTAAAAGTTACTTTGTAGTTTTGTCTTGTTTTCAGTACAAATATCTAGATATTCTTAAATCAAGATGCATTTTCTTGATGAGCAAAATGACCTAAGAAAATAAGTCTAGTTTAGTGAGTTTGTGCTTAAAACAATCAAAGAAATCTGCCAAAGGGGTAAGAAATTTTTTCTTGATTTTTTCTTGAATTTAGTGTTTAAGAAAAAAGTTAACTTATTCCAAGATTTTTTTTTCTTACCCCATTGGCAGATTTCTTTGATTGTCTAAAAGCACAAACTTGCTTAAATTTGATACTGTTTGTCTAAAAACTAGACTTATTTTCTCAGGTCATTTTGCTCATCAAGAAAATCCATCATGATTTAAGAATTTGTAGATATTTGTACAGAAATCAAGACAAAACCACTAAGTAAGAAAGTCATTTTTGCAGTTTAGAGCTTTAAAACAGAAATACAGAGGGATTCTAATTTAAAAAGTTTATCACTTTTTTTTCACTCTGTCTTCTACCTACTGCCCTGTTTCATTTTCTCTCTGTAGAAAATTGATGACAAGTGCATCTATAGCCGTATAAACACAAAGCGTTCATTATGCGCTCTGTGTGTATATGTGTGTGTGTGTGTGAGAGAGAGAGAGAGAGAGAGAGAGAGAGCGAGAGAGCAGAGTGTAATGTGCCAGATGGTATTCTATCAACAAAGAAATAAATGTCTGCAGTGGAAACAGTATCTCAGGTGAGCTGCACACTGAATGACAAGCAATCAGGCACTTGTCACCTGGACCTGTGTTTACACTGACCTCCTTCTTCCTCATCCTGGGTTTCCAGTGCGGTCTGTTTCTAAGAATGTAAGGTCTAGACAACACTGTTAGGTCTAACTTCCCTACAACAGAGTAAGTAGCTTTTGGGAAAATTAGATGAACATGTACATAAACCAGCAATTCCAAGATATCTGGTCATTTCCACAAAAACAGTACCTTGTAACACAACACAAAACATTACAGCAGCAGAAAAAACAGACATCAAGCCAGCTGACCCAGGTGTATTTTTACACAGCTACACAGGAGAATAGAAGCACGGATCTGAAGGGATTCTGTCTCTGACCTGATTACACATATACGGGCATCTTTCGTTCTGGTTTCTCTTCTTCAAGGTGCCATACAGGCTGAGGTTTCTGGTTGGAAGACGGAGGTGAGCGTAACAT
>JAOTRN010000043.1:6973573-6985095 GCA_028566695.1 Bagroides melapterus | reverse complement strand
GACATCATAAACTTATAGAACAAAATTTGTACTACAGATAATATGGTGCCTAAGACTTTTGCACAGTACTGTACTTTGAAAAAATGATTTTGCTTAACTTGAAATATTACCGAATCCCAGCAATGACCCATATCTCTAGAAAAATAGTGCAACGTAACTCTAAAAATGAACTCAAAAGGATCCGTGAATCCTGTGAACAGCAATTACATTTACCCGTACTGAAAAAATGTTTTTATCCTCGGTATTGCACTGACTCGGGGACTTTTAGAAGAGGTCATCTTGATAGAGAGAGAAAAAAATATTCATGGTCCAATAACATTTTTGGATGTTTAATTAAAAGCATTTTACTCAAACAGCAATTTTGAGAAAAGCATTTGTCAGATAATTCCCCTTATACAGAGGGACTTAAAAAAGTGCTTTTACACAACAGTTTTAAATACATTAACACTGGTTCACTAGGTTACAGACTTAGGATACCATCAACAATAAAACTCTTTTCAGGTTTTTTTTTTATTATTATTATTTAAAGATTGTCTTGTTTGTACACTTGATTTTGTATTTATGATTTTAATACATTTACCAGCCACAACATTACTTGGTTGATCTTAAGCTCTGTGTTATTAGCATGACCACTATAGTGTTTATTTCCTCTTTCTGTATTTCGGTTTTCTTTATTGACTTCACTTGGCCTTGCTACATAATGCTAATCAAGAGCTGGCTGGTTGGCAACACTGTTAGCTTGCATTTTTGTATAATTTCCTATTTGTACATTACTGGTTTAAGAATTTCTGAATTTGATGTTCTAGCCTTCAGGACCCTCAGGTAACCTACAGCTGTTAAACAAGTGGCACATTGTATATAATTACATGTTATATTATATAATTACTCTCAGACTAATAGGTACCTTTAACATTCAGCAGGATTTTAGGATTAAGGATGACACTGGTGACAGTATGCTTTCAGCATTGCTTGGTGCTGAAGTAATGGATCCATTAAAACACTAAAATTGTTACTGTTTAAGACATCTGTGCTAAATTATAGCATTTTCCTTACTTAAAAAAACCTGACAATTCTGCTAGAAGTTTGGTCATATTCACTGATGCAAAAATTTGCATCTGGGGTTTTCAATCTTATCCAGAAAGAGCTTACTGTAATCAAAATAAAGACACTGATAGCTGATTGGAGACTAAGGCAAACTGTTTAAACAAGTAAAATCATGTGGCTTTAGCAATGTTAGTATGAAAACTTGTAGCCACATTGGTCCTTTTGGGAAAAGAGGCGAAGTTAGGGGTATAGTCTTTTTATGTATTTCTAGTGCTCATAGAATAGGCTAACAGAATAACATTGTTAATGAAGTTTAATGAATTTAGTTTTCTGAATTTGTGCAATGTTACTGGCAGCTGAAAGTTTTCCTAAGAGGATACTGACCAAGGTAGAGTTCAAGGTAGACAAATAATGTTAGTACTGTTTAGTAATTTGTTTTAAACTTGATTGTTTGGAGACATGAGTCATGCCAGACACAAATGTGTACAGACCCTTATTAACATAGTCAGGCATATCCCTTATAAAGTTCATAGACTTATAATTCATTTTATTACATACTCAAAGTACAGTGTCTGCCTTGGACATGTTTTTCCTTCCTGGTTAGAGGAAATTCCCTGGGGTTCGTTCAGGGTCTGAACACTTGGCATGATACAGATAAATGGTCATTATTCTCTCTACTGAAAGATGTTGCTCGCTTTGACGACACTGCTGTGACAAGGAGTCTTCTGACACAGCTGTTAATGTTCTCAGTATGTTTAAAGAGAACTGCTGACACAGGTGATGTCAGATTGTGTAAGGAGTTAATACTTGTAAAGCCTTATTGCTGATTATTCCTATATTATTGATATTATATGATTGATTGATTGATTATTATATGATTATTCCTATACTGGCCCTTGAATTCGTCACAAAATAATGGAATTGAATCCTTTGTGTAGCTTTTATATATTCTCTACAGTGTATATAATCATTCCTAACATGCACACCACTGACCTGGAGCTTGTCTGAGGTAACATATACTACTCAAGACTTAGAGAATGAATCTATGCTGAAGGGCTTTTCATAGCAAAGAAATGGAAGAATGAGTGCTATACAGATTTAAACAGATTCAGCAGCAGAGCTTTCTGAATACGTGACATCAGTGCTGACAGGTTAGGAATAGTGCCAGCGGGATGAATAAATGTTCCAGGAATTATGTTCCACTGTACACTGTTGTTTCCTTTTGTGCACCACGCTTTTGTCTGATAACACTGGGGTAAATCTAATTTTTTAATATTACTGCTGTTACTGCTGTTTTGAGGAATATACAGAGCTTATTAAAACTATTCACTGAATACAGGTTCTCATTCTTTGTAAGATTACTTTAAAAGCATTTAATGCTGTAATAGTTTTCAAGACTTAAGATCAGCATTAATTAAAAGCTCCTCTCTCCCTGTGGCAACAGGATTTTGATAGAATATTTTGGACAAAGCTTATTGATTGATGTTCAGCAAAATATTTCCTCACAACATGTCTCATAAATCACTGCCAGACAAAGATTTTTAAAAAAGTGTCACGGTACTTAACCTCAGATATGTTTGTGCACGTTTTAATTTTGCTTGAAATTCACTAGTTGAGAAATAAACAATAATGTACCATCATACAGTTTCCAACAGGAACAGAAACTCAATTACATAACAATCTACAACTGGCACACAGAAGTGAAAGGGAAAGGCCTCTTTTTATGAGTGCATTACTGGCTTTGTCGCAGTTATGACTGTTTCCTGTATAGGGTTATATTTGTTGTTTACTTTGGGGTAAAACATGTTATTACAAGACGATGTTACCGAATGTTATTTTAATAAGATTTTAAAGTTTCATGGCAAGTGTAAAACCAAAGACATATGCAAGTTTTTAAGCTGCATTGTTTCTGCTAATTAAAGTCTGTAAATCCGGGACCAGATTCTCATCATGTAGGCTTTAGACATTCGATTTACTTATTCAGATCAAACCACTTCAGATATGGATGAAACAACTAGATACAGCTTCAGTATCAGTGATAAAACCATAAGTATGTTTTTATTCATTCAAGTTTAACCTGCATTTTAATACATATACTACCTCAAGTCCTTTTTGTTTACTGACTGAAATACTTTCTGCATCGAAACCTTACCGTAACTTTACTGTAAACTGACCAACAATGTATATTTCATATGACATTTAAAAAAAAGAGTCAAATGTATCTTCAGTCTTACCTGTGAAAATTATTTCTCATAATTTAAACAAGCAAGTTGTTTGTGGTTGAAAAAAAATACTTGTTTAAAATTCATAAAACATATTTATTAAAAGTTTAACCATAGAAAATGTATTATGATAGCATAATAAATACAGATGGCTATTTACAAGAAGATAGATTTTATGGTTAACACAGATTTTTGTTCATATTTTGTTATAAATTACTTGTGCAAGTGACCTGCAGCCCAACAGGTACAGTAGATATAATGGTCACAGCTGCTTTTCACAGTATTGAAAAATGTAATATGCAAAACATTCCACACAAGGCAGTTCGGTTTGACACAAGTCAGGATCATGATGCACCCTGCCTTCATCTCTTCATCATACTAAACTCTGCTAGTGGCTGTTTCCCTTCTCTCCTTGCTGCCTTAGCTTTTCAGGAAGCTCTGAAATGAATTATCCATGCACCAACTCTTCATTGGTCTCCATCCAATAGGTCATCAGTCCAGGCTTTTTACATCATGTAGCAAGCCATCAGGGCCAGATCCCTCATTTCAGCATCAGTAATACAGCCTAAGGGAACACACAAATACATACACATACAGTGAGTGCTTGTCTGAAGTGCTTTGGAACTCACAAAATCAAATAAAAAAAAGTTTTAATTAGCTCAGACACTTAGAGTAATGAAAACATCTGAGGACAAGTTGAGGAGCAGGGGTGTTCAGTATTATCTAGAAAAGACCAGTATGGGTTCAGGTTTTCATTCGAACAAGCAGAAGCCACACCTGATTCTATCGAAAGCTAAAAACAAATGATTAATCAGATGGATTCAGGTGTGGCGGCTGCTTGATTGGAATGATAACCGGCACACACATCTTGTCTTTCCAGATAAGACTGAACAGCCCTGGTTTAGGGGCAGGGTAATATGACTACGTCAAGCCTATGAAACAACTCAGTCACGAATGTAACTTTGGGTTCTTTAAGGAAAGAGAACTTTTGAGTTCAAAAAAACAAAAAACTTTACTCACCTCGCTGATTCGGTCCTTTCAGTTTCTTGTAAAGACGCTTGATTGACCTCCACACTCGTCCTCTTTGAGTCGTAGGAAAATGATCTTTAGACTGGCTGGTTGTCTCATTCCTTGGCTCTTCGTCATCCTCCCCGTCAGTCACGGTTTCTTCGAGGACACCATCCACCTCCAGGCGAACCAAAATGTCCTCGTCCACTGGCAAGCTGTCTCTCAGTTTCTCCTCGTTCAGAAGTGTGGTGTGTCGGCAGAAGGCGCAGATAATCCGAGAACCGGACTGAGACGGAACGCTTTGACACGCAGCCAGCGTCAGTAAGCAACTTTCACAAAAGCTGTGTTTACAGTCCAGCTGGCGTGGACAGCGACGGCCAGTGTCGAAAAGCCGGTAACAGATTCCACACTCGATTTCGGACAGCATGTCGTCGTGGTCTTAACTTCCGAGTGAAAAGTATCGCAGAAGCCTTAGCGAATCTGATGGAGGAATACCTTTCCTGATGGAGCAGGACCTGTTTTATAGGGCGGTTCCAAACAAAAAGCAACGTGCGTATGTCGGCGGAAGTCTCAGAAAGGAAAAGAAGTACTCCAACAACCCAAGCAAACACGGTGATGTCATAGGTCCTCGTTGTCTGATATGCCTCGTGAAGCACGTGTAAAATGGCCAGAAGCGTTGTAATAAAAACAGTAACAAAAATCCTTTTTTTCTGGTTATATATCTGGTTAGTAACTCATTTCTGCGTTCCAGATTTAAAATGTTTTTAATGAAATATTCACGCTATTTTGGGTTAGATAACTTTAGTTTTTTTTTGTTTGTTTTTTTTTACCTCCAACTGGATATTTGTAATCTAGATCAACTTTTATTATAATAATAATAATAATAATAGGCTACGAGTAACTTCGAACTATACAAACGTTATAACTGAAGATTGAACTGTGACAATAAAATCAATGAGTCATTATTGACACTACACGTCAGCGTTCAAATTATTGTAACCTCGATTATATCCCCACAGTTTTGTTAATTATACAAAAAATTGCCACACATGTTTAATGTTTAGTTGCTTTTAGGCCGTTCTTGAGCCGTATTGTTAAACGGGGTTACTTATACTTGGTCCGTAAATAACTTGTTACATACCTAATCTCAGGTTAATTTGTCCAAGAAATTCCTGATATCTACGAGGACGCGAACAGTCTAAAATTTAATTGTTTCATTGTCATATCACGTGTCTTAATTGTAGGTGTATTAGATCACATAACACTACTAATTGAATCATATGTGTATTAAAAAGTAATCTTAATGAACTGCTCAGACAGCAGTGCTCTGGTCTCGTCACGTGGTGTTTTCTTTCTTCACTACTTTCCAGATCAAGTATCCTTTAGACATTGACTTTCTAATTTACCACAATCACATTTTTTTTGTGATTACTGGAAGTTGTTCATGGTGGGAATATGACACTGTAGTTATTTACTTTTTACTGTAACTCTAAAGGAAACTGATTTACAAACAAAGCCTCATACACGTCCTAACATTGCAACTAATAGCTCTGCCTTTCTACCATATGCTGACTTCCCCAAATTTAACAGAGTGATTCTTGTCCTCCCACGCTTGTTTGTTTGACTCTGACTTATGAGTAATATCTGGATCTAACTGGCTGGGATTTCATGGTCCTTTTGTCACTGCAGGCGGCCTTTGTCTGAAATATGTATGACATCATTCTTCAGGAAGTGAAAGTGGGGGAAAAAGGCAATTGATGTAAATTGTCTATTTTGGGTGCATTGACACAGAACTGTGGGTTTAATTTTATATAAAAATTGAGAATATCTAATCTATTCTAAAATGATATTGTTTTCTTTTTGCCACTAAACTTATACTGCTAAATTTCAGATAGTTTTAATGACTTGTTCAATACTGCAGGCCACAGTCTGTTAATGTGTGATCATTTGTTGAACATGTTGCTACAGGTTCTTAGAAGTGGAAGCACTTGAGATCTAAAGTGCCTGTTTTGACTTGGTCAACATGAGTGGAGGAGATGTCATGGTTTGCTACACTTACTCCTAAGAAAAAAAGGGCAGGGGAGAAGGGGGGGTGTCCTGAAAAAATTAACACAATGTACTTGAGTCCTCATGACTTGACTTATGTTCTCTTGGCAGCTGAAATGCTAATCAACCTAGTGGAAAACACATGAAATCATTAGCTGTTCTTATAATGATTACCCAAACACAATAACCTTTTTCCATGGTATTTATAGTTTTAATATGCAATGCTATTTATAATTTTCTTTGATAAATAAACAGTATATTTGACATATAGGTATAAATGCCATGTGTAATAAAATTTTAAATCACAAGCCTGTCAAATGATAATGAGCAGTGTATATTAACCAGAGGAGATGAAATGAACCTTCAAAATCATCACCCTGTTCCCTCTCCTAGAAACCAAACCATCTCTAGGTAATAAATGCCAGGGAAACTCACCCCCTCAGTAGGACACGAGGCATTGAACCAAGGGAATTAAAGAGAGGGAGAGAAAATAACGTTAAATATTTTCTAAAACTTACATGTGCTCATAGAAGCATGAGTCTTGACAGAGGTGACACTGAAGGCTGTGTAAATATTTTCTTTTAATCTGACGTGTAAAAATGGATATCCTTTTCAAGAACAAGAAGAGACACAAGGCTTCACTGGAAAAGCAAGACTAGTAATTCTTCAAAAAGGTAAATTTAATCTTTTTTAAAAATTAAAATGTAATCAATTGGCTTTGGTTCTTGATATCAACAGAGCCACTTAGATTTTATTTATTATCTATATCTCCAAAAAAGTATCCCTGCTGTCTATTCTCTGTGCCTTGAATGACTATTCCTAAAAAAAGTATTATAGCAGAGGCAGTTATTCTGTATATATTTATATATTTGTGTTTTAATTACAGGATGGAAAGGAAATTTTATACAAACTTGTAGACCGGATTAGAGTATAGATTCACACCCGTATAACTGCTGTTGAACACAATTGCAAGCTTTAGTTGCACTGACTCTATAGGGACACGTGCTGCTAGGTAGCTCTTGGTCTGAGCGATGGTTGCTCTGGCAGTGCCAATGTGAATTGAGGTTTGGGATTATCAGTCTAAAACAGAAACAGACAACATGCAACAACTAACATTACTCCAGAGAATATAATCTATGTTTGTGTGATGTTTAGTTAGAACCTGTCCTAATATACCCATATACCTATTGACAGTAAGCAGTCGTCATCTCAACATACACACACACTATACATTCAAACAAAAATACTTCTGACCAGAAATGTTTTTTTCACACAATAGCATGCGCTGCAGAATGCAGTGTCAGGTATTTTCAACATCAGAAATTAAGAGAGGGACAGTTTGTGGTTAGAGTTATGTAACCCACTGTAGTCTTGTTTGATCCAGTCAGCACACGCCTTTGCCAAAACTTATGAGGAAGCTGTTTCTAACTTGCTTATTTTGCACAATTGAAACACTTTTCAGACAGGAAACAGTGTAATAGTTTTGTAGTTTGAATAGTTTGAATGATTGTTTCCTGTTTCTCAGCAAAAGTGCTCCACGGGGATAATTATAAAGCCACACATTTTTTAAACTTTTCACTGCTTTGAAACTTTACACAACTAGATGAGTGTATGGCTATAATACTATATGGTTTTCACAGTACACTAACAGTCATCTCCTTTACAGCTCTGTTTTACAGACAGGATTCCTTTCAGGTTTCCAAATCACACAGATTTAAATTTTAGAAGTCTACCATCTACCATTAACCTCCATGTCAGTGGCCCCAGTACAAGTTACAACATCTCCCAAAGAGGAAATCGCTGCCAGTGGGGACTCCCCAGAAGTGGAATGCCCCGTGTGCTACCAGGAATATGATCAGGATTGCAAACTCCCACGTATGCTGGAATGCCTCCATGTTTTCTGCACAGAATGCCTTCAAAATATCCAGCTGTCTCCTCTCCACCCACCTGATCCCAACAGCCCTCCTTCCATTTCCTGTCCCTTGTGCCGCCACTCCACCCCACTAGAAGGTGGAGATGCACACTCCCTCCCATGCAATTCCCGTATCCTTGCGCAACTACCTCCTATAACTTTTCGCCTGCCTGTATCCGTCTCCACCCGGATGGGCACTGTCACTCAAAGGGTGATCCTGTCTCTGGAGTCACGGGATGCCCGGTTTATTATTTTACCAACAGTGAGCTTGCGGGTGGAGCAGATGGGCGTGGGCTCAGTCACCCCCGAGTCCTTAGCAGGTCCAGTGGAGGGGTTTAGGAGGAGAAAGAATCTGATGTGTGTTCAGATGTTGGTTGTGATATTTTGGATGCTTTTTGTCCTGGCCTGTGTGGTGGGTGTGCTGTTTGGCCCTAATTTGTTCCGCAACTAAAAGACAGAAAAAACATAGTATAAATGAATTAATCTATTATATATAATTTAATGGTATAAAATAATATAAAATTATTTCAGATAATTCATACAACCTCAAAATCTAACGTATAGCATGGTATTGTGTGTGTGTGTGTGTGTGTTTTAATACATTTTATATTTTAATTTAATTAAATTTAGATACATTATCAACTTTATTTAGCTCATTTAACTAATTACTACCTTCATTCTGAAGCCTTTATTCCATTGCCAAATAAATCCATATCGATATAGTACGTCATGTCAACATATCTATTTCTTCATAAACTGCTGGAATTCACACATTTATTTCACATATTTAAATGAATTCCAGTCCAGTTTTATGTATGCATAAAAAGAATTGAATTGTCATTTTTCCAGGGAAAGGAAATGAATCTATCCATACTCTATACTAACTGTTGTAATGCACAGGAGTTAAATGAGCACTAAATTCTGTCCTCTAGTGGATATTATAGAAACAGCCATTTGGGACTCTATAAAGCTCTTCATGTTGTCTTTTGATTAATGATGGTTCTGGCTTTATTTAGTGAAATCACCCGTTGTATATTACTTTGAATTTTTCTGATGTTACATTGAACCCTTGTTTTGTGAGAGTTCACAGAATGAGGTGGTACTTCTGCTACAGCTGTAGCGTATTTACTATAGCTCAGTTTTCATCTCAGTTTAATTTGTTAAGGGCTGAATAATGAACTATTTAATTTCTGTGTTGTGGCCTTACCAGGACTGATTGTTTCTAAAAGAATGTCATAGAACCAATGTAACCAACCAGTTTTCTATCATCTAAACATTTCTCTGCAAGTAATGAGTATGTCTATTGTTATCAAATACGCATTATATGTGCATAATAGAATTTTGGTTTTGTCAATTCAAAGATTAATTGCACTGCCCTTATCTCTGTGTGTTAAGATAATGAATTGCCTAGGAGGGGCAAAGGAGCATTCTGGGTTGGCACTTATTATAATATCTGATGCAAAGATCTATGCAAAATATCTGATATGACATTTGGTGTGAAATAACATTGCACATACTGTATTGGCTTTATGTTCCTAATAAGTGATTTGGTCAAAACAGCTGGAATATAACAATAAAGATTATCTAGACTTGACTCATTTACTTGGCATGAATTGTGCAGGAGGAGCAGATCCCTCAGTGATGAGCTGGGGTAAGTTGGAGTGACAAGTGGGGTGAGAAAGTGAACACATCAATACTCATGATTATCATTTTAAACATTATTAAATAATATTGTAATAAATTAACTAAAACTAGATCTAGATGATGTGATTAAAGAAAACTAACTGTTAAATCAGTTATTATGAGAAAGGATTAATGAAAATATTGGTTGTGTTTTTTTTTTTTTTTTTTATTAAATACAGAAGTATCCATTAAGCCACAATCCACTGAGGATATATCCATCAAACTGTACTCCATCAAAAACAAAGCTGAAGGAATTTGCTCTGTAAACAACTTTGTAAATAATGTTCCATATAATTCCAGCCTGTACAAAATAATTTATTTGCACTAGCTTTTCGTATATGGAGCTCTGGTTTTCTGTCACCTGGAGCATTATATGCTTTTTGATAGATGAATAACATGGCTTGTGTTTGCATTTTGCAAAATCATTATAAAAGTATCATTTATGGTGCAAAAAAGAACGGAAGAAGAAGAAGAAGAAGAAAAATGACCATTCTGTTTTGAATTTTATACACTGAATGCAAACATTTTTAAAATAAAATAAAAAAGAAATGACTGATTACTAGCATAATGAGCAAATTGGTCAAAAGTGTATGTTAATATATAAATATTGAAATAATAAAAATTTGATTTCTGAATGTGATGGGTAGACTCATCAGATCTCCTGGTAATAATGAACAGTTACAGTACACACCATTCCCCTCTCCAGGTCAGTATTTTATGTTTAAGGTCTTGTGAAAGCTGTTTTTTTCTGATCTGACTGACTCTTAGCTTTACTGCTCTCAGCAAACCGTTTGAGAGTTTCAGCCTGTTTAACCTTTTCATGTCTTAAATAAGATTTACAAGAGTAAATATGTGCTTTTAAACTTTTAAAGTAAATTAAAGCATGTTTAAACAAATCAAGAGTAGGTCAACTGTAGTGCAGACTTGTAAATGAAGACAAATGAGACTGCTATGCAGGTCCTGCTGTAATGAATTTTCACTAGGGGTTTCACACCAGTTAATAAACATGACCACAACAGAGATTCAAATGTCTGCCCTCAGTTGTATGTATTTGGGTAAAATTTCAATACACTATTTTGCCAAAAGTATGTGAACACTAGTCACACCCTTATGTGCTTGTTGGACATCCCATTATTAATTTAATCTACCCTTGATTTTATACCAGAATCCAATCATCTGGAAAGGATTTCCACCTGATTTTGTAGCATGGCTTTGGGGATTTGTGCTCACTTGCTCACAAGAGAACTAGTGAGGTCAGAAACCGATGTTGGTTGATCAGGGGTACGATCAAGTTCAAGTTCATTACATGGGTGTTCAGTGGGGTTGAGCTCAGGGCAGGAGTTCTTCCACAACAACTTTGGAACCATATCGTTATTTGCTTTGGTTTGTGCACAGCTTTATAGTCATACTGGATCAGATTTAGGGTTCTTAGACTAAAAGCATAAATAATAAGTATAAAAGCATAAATAAATAAGCAAAATAATAAAAACATAAATAATATACAAAAGTGCAGGTGATTTCTTTAGAGATGTGCCTAGTAAGTACTACATATTACAATTGTATATTCTGTATTTTTATAACCATAAGAAAAAAAATACTCATATATT
>JAOTRN010000043.1:6952392-6970780 GCA_028566695.1 Bagroides melapterus | reverse complement strand
TATTATATATTCAGTTTTAATGTAGCATCCACCATGTTGCTGTTAATATAATTGCTCATGTCACTGTTGCCAGGGATTTTCAGTAACAGATCACTGCTGTGTCTGCACTGCACTAGAACGGATCTTTCCATCAGGTACATTAAGCGTACCTGTGAGCTTCCTTTGAAACCCAGGAGGAAAACCAGGACATCCTGTGAACCTCATGGAGGACCTGAAATGTACAATTTTAGGTGTGAATCAGTAGTATGTGTCTAGTGAGCCTTTAGTAAGGAGACTGTACTCTGAAGGCAAAGCAGTGATTAGAGCATTTAAATTTCAGGCATAGTTTTGTATTTCCTTCTAGTTGTTCTGTGGTTGCTCTGTGGTGTCAAGTAGCATAGGCCGTGTGTGTGTGTGTGTGTGTGTGTGTGTGTGTGTGACGTGTGTTATTGTTGAAGTGCAGAAATGCATAGATGGGCTGTAAGGTGATATGGTGGTGGAGGGGAACGTAGGGAAGTAGGATCACTCTGATGCTGCTGTTTTGATTTGCTGTGTGCAGAACCAGCTGTCAGCCTGCCTGTGTGTGGTAGAGAAGGTTTGGAGCAGGGTGTGTGGTGTCGGGGGTGCAGTGGAGTTGGAGAGAGGCCATTTGCTGGGTGTCTGGGCAGAATCAACACAACGAGGGCAGAGTGAGAGAGCATGAGAGAGAGAGAGAGTCCCGAAAGGATGGGGGGATGGTTGCCGATGGTTGCCACTTTCATCTTGTCTCATTCTTAATGTATTTTCCGCAGCACTGTAGCCTTGGATTTGAGCAGGATCATTCCTCTCCCTCTCTCTCTCCGATGCATATCTCTGTTCCCACATTCTCTTGTGCTTCAGTCTATTTTTGCACCGCCATATCTCGTAACCTAGATTTACACAGTATACTGGAGTGCATTGAGCTCTGGGGGTATGAGCAATCAGAAGTTTTTGCAGTTAAGATCAGTGGAGAAATTGAACATCCTTTTTTATTTGAATGAACGTTTCTTTTTTTTTTTGTTGGAAATGCTGTTTTTTTGGGGGGGGGTTTTTGGAACATGTGTTTCTTTGATAATAAAAAGGAGTAATATATTAAGAGATTTGCTCATGTTTCAGTATGCCCAAGATTTTAGCTCATGTTCCACAGTACACACTACTGTGTGTATATACACACACTAAATATGGCAGTCACAGTTGTTAAACTGCCCTCATGTGTACATGATGAGAACATCCTTGTTTGCTTGTGGCTGTAATTTTATTAGCAACAGGCTGAGCACAATGTGACTGTGGTAATGTCTGTATTCAATGCACATGCTTTCAAACACTGATGCTCCCACTGAATAAACTCCCACAGTGACACAGAGTTATGAACCCACATGATACATAACTCCGTGTAAGTAATAAAGAAATGTAATATCCCAGACTAACATAAACAAATTGGCACATTGCCATGATTCCTTCATCCTACACAACAATAATATATCGATTCATATTATTATTCTGAATTTATACACAGATGACAAAACACATGCATGTAAGTGAATTATATAAGGGAATGTCTGTATTTTTTGTGATTTTAGTTTAGATCGCTCTAAATCTCTCAGATAAAACTCAGTCCAATTATATTTATTTTATATTTAGTCCATCGTATATTTATGTTCAGTAATCACCTGAGTAGCAGTTTGACAGGATTAAGTCATGGCTTCAGTTGTGTCTGAGGAAGCACACGCTAGCCCATAGGGGATAGGGGAGGGCTATGGCTGATGGGAATTTTGGGAATTGCCATAAATTCTAATTGGACCAAACTGGTGAGGGGGAAAAAACATGTTCTAAATTTTAGATGAAGTTTAGACATTTATTTTGTGACTTAATGAAGTCTCCCTAATGAATACAGTGTTTAATGTTAGCTGTGATTGGATTGCATCAGGTATTTGGAAAGCAGGCTGATTATTAATGTACATAGACTTGAATATTGTCTATAATGAAAACACAGGCACAGTACATTTCTCAGGGCTCTTGGTAGTGCTGGGGATTTTCAGCAAAATTTTAGCGACTAGTACTGATATGATTTGGAGTCACCTTTCTGCAGTAGAGCATTTTTAAAACTGAATTCTTGTAGTGTTGTCGAGAACCTTTGCCTTAGTGGGAAGAGACACTTCAAATTAATACAAAGCTCCTCTTGACTAATCACCTTTATCCTATAATGAGGTATTTCTGTGCTGATGGGAGTGTCCCATTTCAGGATTACTGTGTGTTTTTGAAATAACAAAGAAATGGTGTAGGCAGAATAAAATGCACTTGGAGGAAGTTTTTTTTTTATTTATGGCATGACGAAATTTATGTACAAAATGACAAAATAAAAAGCTTTACTGCTGAAGGTATTTGCTGAAATCCACCAACTGTCCAACCCATGTTCTCCCCCAGTCACCAGCCACTGACCTGTTCTTATGTATCATACCACATTTTTTATCAGAGAAGGTTAACATGCTTTCTCTGAGACACGTGAAATCAGCCAACTGCATCTTCTTGAAAAGTTGCTCATGCTGGGCATCACAGCCGATTGTAACACACTCAGAGAGAAATGCTCTATGCCCTATTCCACATAGATGAGTTCACAGCTGCCCATGGTATATTACTCTGACTGGCATGAACTTTGCATTAAATAAAACACTAGACTGTGTGGGATCAACAGTCACCATTCATGAGTCATTACCACTTATGAGGAATCAGTATTACTTCAGTTGTTTCACTAAAGGCATCATGTTTTGAATTCAGTTCATATTGACTCAAGATAATAGAGAATAGAATTTTTAGAATCACCGTTCTGGAGCAGCAGAAGCTCTCAGGATGCTAGATATTGCTAGGACGATGACAGTAAAGGATCAGATTCGGGTATTGACATGAAGTTCATGAATTCATTGAATTTAAACATAAAACATGGGACTAGCGATCTTTTTCTGATTAGTCATTTCTCTTTCCAGAGTGGTCAAGGAAGAGATTTCTGATGACAACGCGAAGCTGCCTTGCTTTAATGGACGAGTGGTTTCCTGGGTATGTACCTGACTCTGCTGTATCATCATTCCTGCATTTTTTGTATTCAGGCTTTTTTTTTTAAAATATAAAATGCTTACTACATTTAATGTTTATAGACCGTTTACCACATCATTGTGCAACATGTGCTTGTGATAAAAATTTCAAAAGATACCAGTTGAAATGTTTCATTATGTAGCACCAACAGTTATTCTTGAGTTCAGTTTAAAGACTTTTTCTTGAAATCCGTGGTAAATTGAACCGTTTAAACTGCAACACAGCAGCGCTCTGAGCCACCATTTCAACCCCATTTGTTTAGTTTCTCAGTCTAACTCTAAAGACTCTAAGTGTCTGGCTTTGCCTTTCACACTGAAACTCATTCTGCGCTAGAAGTTTCCAGTGAAAAGCGTCTTCTCAAATCAAAAGGCTCGGATGAAACTAAACCCAGCGAGACAGAAACGTTATACCAGCATCAGGATATTTCATGTGCGTTGGAGAGAGCGTGCACAATAGCACTGAATCCATTAACCCTATTAAAAAGGCTGGTGAGTACATGTGATTTCCCCCTTTTAAAGGTCCTCTGACTCTCACCAGCTCTTCAAACAGATTTATTTATTTTTATTTTTTAAAAGAGTAAACTAGCTGATTTAACATATACCTAGGTAAACAATAATGTTCTCTATCATTTTAATAGCAAAAGTGTAAAGTTAGTAAAGCCAAGCAGGTTTAAGTAAGACTCACTGCCTCAGGCAAAACTAATTCAATTTTTGTATGTTGACAGCTATTGAAGTGCTGATTTATTTGTTTTTCTTTTTTTTGGAGATTCAGAGACACTGGATATTTCTGACCTGCAGCCCTGTCTGTGCTATTTCTCACAAATATCTTTTCATGTGCCCAATAAATCACACACTGGATCTGAACTCACAAAAATAACTCTCCCAAGAAAGTCTTTTAATTTCGTTTGTTGAATATAGAGTACAGAGTACACAGGTGTGTGTAAAGAAGAGAACAAATGTGTTATAACCTTTCTGTTTTAGTAAGTAATGGATGTAACAAATGGTTCATAATGTTTTTTTTGTATTCTCTGGTAATGAACAGTGTTCATTTCTATTTAGGACTTGTGTGATGTTTGATTTCTCAACAGGATCGGCTCACGGTCGCTTGGAGACAAAACACTTATGTGCATAGGCAGTTAAAATGTCAGATATTATTCTACTGCAACTAAATGGAATTCTGCAGTGCTTTTAGCCTAATTTCTAACCATCTCTACTACAGACATTAAAGACCGTGCTTAGAGGAAGAAATGAAACAAAAAAAATTAAATTTATTTTTCTAATTATTTGAATCTTTTTAACATATATAACTGTGATTTTGAAAAGTATACACACCTTACTTTAAAAGGTCTCATGCCCAGAAGGAGAGTGTTCACAAAGTAAAAAAAAAGGGGAAAAAAATAAAAAGAAAAGAAAATCCTGTATGCCATTTTTCCTCTCATCTCACCTATATACTCGAATGCCACTGATCTCTGTCTGACCTGAACTAATCACTCATAATGAAACTCACAGCATACAATTGTATTTATTTTCAAGTCTGTTGTTGTTTGTCCCTCAGACAAAACCTCATGGCAGTAGCAAGCTGTGTTTGTCCTTGTTTTGACTCGGAGTGTGTTTAAATGCGAGACGTTTGAGCGCTGAACTTAAACTTTAAAGCTCACTGAAGCATTAGAACTGGCTCCACTCTAATAAATGCTCATTTGAAACCAGACCTGTGGACCATGACTTCACACACAATAACCTTATTTCACAGGGTTAAGAAAGTTCTTTGATTGCATGTAGTATGGTTTATCAGATATTTCTATTTACTCTGAGTGAGAAAGGACCGAAAAAGAGCTTCAGGCTTCCGTGCATGAATCCCAGCCAGCAGGAGCTGGACAGCTTGACCTGCTCTCATAGTTTACATCTCTATTTTTTTTTTTTATTTTTTTTTTATTTTATTTTTTTTTATTTTTTTTATTTTTTTTTTTTCCCAAAAAAGAAGAAAACCCATAGAAAACTATAAAATAAAAAGCACACGCAACTGCTCTTTAATATGCTATACATATTCAGACAATTAAATCAGAATCATTTCTCACCTACAGGCTAACTCCCACCTTTACCTGGACTTTTAAAGGAGTGGAGTGTGATTCTATCTAAAGTGTTTCTATCTAATAAACCAGCACAAATATAAGTTTTGACAGTATGGCAATGAAGTAATCTGTCTCAAACCACTGGTATTTCTGAAGATATGTTAGTATTTGAACATTAAATAAGCTTGTCTTAATTATCTTTTTTTATTTTTAGCTTGTGTCGTCAGATGTTCCTGCAGCAGAACCTGCGCCGCCTCCAGTGGAGGTCCGAGCTGAACCGTCACCTCCTCCTCCCCCACTTCCCCCTCCTCCAGCTGAGAGGACTGGGGGTATCGGAGACTCAAGACCCCCCTCATTCCAGTAGGCATCTTTCAACATCTCTTAGACCCTTTTACTTTTATAGTGTTGACCCAGGGATTTGTACCTGGCACAGCATCATGATCTCAGTCAACAGTGTTATTTAAAGTTGGTGCAAAGAAGGAACAATATTTACATGTATTTATTCCAACTATGCACCACTGTATGGGAATTTGCCCACACATCTTGCAGGCACAAATTGTTTCTTTGCCAAAGTTGCTAAACAAATACATTTAAATACTTAAAATCTAAATATTGAATGCATTTGTATGCATTTCTGTTTTCATAGCAAGCTTCACAGTGACCAACCACATAGTAATAGATATGCACATACTCACTTATGGAAAAATTGCTGGCTTGGGCTGTACCTTGCTCAAGGAATCCACATTAGCAGATTAGCTACATCATGAGCAAGTGGTATAAAAAATTAAAATCTACTTGATGTCTGATGTTTTTTCTTTTATTTTGACAAGAGTGTGTGTGATCCCTTAAAAAACAAACAAAAAAACACATTTCTCGCTTACTTTCAATGTGTCTTAAGTATGTCATAAACTTGGGTTTTGCTTCGTCTCTGTATAAATCTGTAGTCAAAAACTTGATATGAAATTGTGGTTATTAAAGATGGCTATACTTTACACCATTCAGTGACGAGCTGAAGCTTTCTGTATTTTTCTACATGGTAGTCTATTTTATTGTCTCCCATTCATTTGACTTTTTATAACTAGGTTATCCTGTTGATTACCTGACCTTTAGCTCTATGTATCTGCACATCCACCACTTCATACGTTAAGAAGAGTGTTGCCATGTTTTGCTAAATACTGGCAGCTTTAGGACCAGGTTTGATCATCGTAGAGTTTCTACATGTTATTTAAAGTTGCCTACTCCATGGCATGAAATGAATGCATGTGTGTGTTTACTTGGTGTTGCAGTCCGAACGCTGCAGGCAGTGTGGAGACGCTGGATGAACAGACAGAGACCGAGTCTGTCGTGTCCTTCAGGAGAGAGAGGCCTCGCCACAGAGAGAACATGGAGCACGGTGAGATAGGACCTGTGTCCTACCAGATAGAAACTGTTGATCTGAAAATTTATAAGGAACATCTATCTCTTCTATATATCTCACTTAATCTTTTTTTTTTTTTTTTTCTCCTGCCTCTTTTATTTATACTTATTTACTTTTGCATATCTTTACCAGGTCCACGTATAAACGGGCAGTCACGTTTGGAGAGGCACTTGGCGGGTTACGAAAGTGCTACCACAGTGATGAGCAGTGAACTGGAAACCACCAGCTTCTGTGATTCAGATGATGATGACACTATGAGCAGGTTAGAGGATGATAAGAAAGAGGGAAAAACGGAAACAGTGAAGCATGGCCTGTTATGTTTGTTAAAAATGGACCATGTTTAAATGATTTGGATTTGTGTTCTCTATGTGCCTGATGCTGAGGTTAATGTTGTATGCAGGTTTAGTAGTTCAACAGAACAGAGCACTGCCTCTAGACTGCTAAAGCGCCACCGTAGACGCAGGAAACAGCGTCCTCCAAGGCTGGAGAGGGTACTTGCGTACTTTTATCTTCAGACTAAGGGATCAGAGTTTTGATTTTCTGTTTTCTTACTATTTTTCTTACTTTCTTGCAGGCATCATCTTTCAGTAGTGTGACAGACTCAACTATGTCTCTGAACATCATCACAGTCACTCTCAATATGGGTTAGTACGTTTCAGTTCATTCACATTCATGGGATTTTCTCTGGGTGCAAATTATTGTTTAGATTTATTCATCTGTTCTAATTGGTTTATTTATACAAACACACTGTTGAAGTCAGAAAGTATTGAATACATGTCAATAGCAGCAACTATTTCTGCAGCTCCAGCTAGTTTATTACTCCACTTTACCTCAGGCTGCATTACATTGCCTTTCTGTTGATTTTTTTTCTTTCCTTTTAAAGCATGCCCTGTTGTTTTATTTCTTAGATATTGACCTTGTCCATATTAAAGATCTGATTGCTAATGTTTCTTAAACGTCTTGACTGGTTACCCAACTGCTCTGCGTTTATTTGCATGTCTGTGTATGTGTTTTACAGAGAAGTATAATTTCCTGGGCATCAGTATTGTGGGACAGAGTAATGAGAGAGGTGATGGAGGCATCTATATTGGCTCCATAATGAAAGGAGGAGCAGTGGCTGCTGATGGACGAATTGAGCCTGGGGACATGCTGCTTCAGGTGGGAGAGAAATTTGGTGTTGGTTTGGATGTGAGAAAGAGAAGGAGGGGAAAGATTATTAGAAAGACCAGTGAATGTAGGTAGGACTGAAAGTCTGAACTATCTGTTAATGAAACATTTATCTGTGTGTTGTTTTAAAAGATCATGTGGTGGGTTTGAATTTCAGTTTTATATATATATATACACACAGAGAATAAGGACAGGTTTTAGGCAGATGGATGGGATGGGATATGATTCACTCACTGAGCACTTAATTTGGAACAACTGTACACCAACACATTCACGCAATGATCTAATTACCCAATCGTGTGGCAGCATTCTAATGCACAACAGGGATGTGGAGGCTCATGGAGGTGGTGTAATGGTGTGGGGAATGATTTCTTGGCACACTTTGGGCCAATTAATACCCATGAATCACTGAATTCCACTGCTTCCAGAGCATTGTTACCGACTGTGTGCTTTTCTGATGGTTCTGGTGAACATCCAGTAACCAAATCTGAATCCAGTACCTTTTGGATGTGGTAGAACTGGAGACCCACAGCATGAAAGTGATCTTGAAAAAATCTGCAGCAACTGCATGATGCAGTCACGTCAACATGGACCACAAGCTGACAGGAATGTTTCCAACATCTTGTGGAATCCATACTGTGAAGTACTGAGACAAAGGGAGGCCCTGTCTAGTATTAGTAGAATACCTAATAAAGTGCTCAGTAAGTGTATATTAGAACCAGGATTCACAACCCTCTGGCTATAGAGGAACAGTGTGTCTGAGTGGAAATGGAATTTAATAATTGTTTTATAGTTGATCAGCTTTGGTGTAATGTGATCTAGTATAAAAGTATCTTTCTTCACAGGTAAATGATATTAATTTTGAGAACATGAGCAATGATGATGCAGTCAGGGTTCTACGGGAGATTGTGCACAAACCAGGGTGAGGCATCAACTTTTTTATTTTTATTTATTTATTTATTTTTATCTATTTATTTATCTATTTTATTTTTTTGGGCATGTGAAGGCACACATATATGTAGCATTACATGACTTAGGTGTTCCTAAATGTATTTCAGACCCATCACTCTGACAGTGGCTAAATGCTGGGACCCATCACCTCAAGGCTACTTTACACTTCCACGTAGTAAGTCACTTCAAATTCAATTTAAAATTGCACTGTATTATATTAAGTGATTTTATGAGGCTCACATTACCTTGTATTGCATGTTGATTGCATTTGTTACTCAGCACATGAGCTTGACAGGAAGTACATAAAGAAAGAAGAAATAATACACAAAGTGAATGGTTTCTTCTTTCCCTGTTTCTGCCAGATGAGCCTATCCGACCTATAGACCCTGCAGCCTGGGTCACTCACTCAGTAGCCATGACGGGAGCGTACCCACCTTACCCAGGCAGTACAATCACATCCAGCTCATCTGTCACAGAGACTGAACGTATGAATATGTTGTATCTAAACTCATTTCCTTTTGGTCGTTACCTTGTCAGAGTTTGTTGACTGCTTCTCATTCTCAGATTTTTTTTTCTTTTACTTATCTCATGTGCCTGATGTTGTGATTTGTCTATAGGTTTTGATGAGTTTAACCTGTCTCTTCACTCTGACATGGCATCTGTGGCAAAAGCTATGGCCTCTCCTGAGTCAGGTCTAGAAGTGAGAGACAGAATGTGGCTAAAGATTACTATCCCCAATGCCTTCCTAGGTAAGAATATGTTTCGAATTTTTTTCTCTTACTAGGAATTCCTAGCTAATTCTTAAGAATAACAGTTTCTGTATCATAAAAATACTATACTATACTTATATTGAATATAATATGAATAAAAATAGACATTACTGATAGATTAGATTGGCTGAATAGACAACAATGATTTGTTTTGGGCAGGCTCAGATGTGGTCGAGTGGCTTTACCATCACATAGAGGGCTTTCAGGACCGCAGAGAGGCTCGTAAATATGCCAGTAACCTCCTGAAGGCTGGTTTCATTAGGCATACTGTCAATAAGATCACATTCTCTGAGCAGTGCTACTACATCTTTGGAGACTTCAGTGACTGTGAGAACTGTAAGTGCTACACGTTAGATTCTTAAATCAAACATTTCAGATTTAAACTCAAACAAAACATTTAGATTTAATATAAACACCTGTGAACACACTGGTGCTTTGACTCCTGTTCTTTTTTTGTTTAATTTTCAGACATGGCCAACCTGTCCCTCAATGATAACGATGGTTCCAGTGGAGCTTCAGACCAAGACACACTGGCTCCTCTCCCATTACCAGGGGCAACACCATGGCCTCTGCTCCACTCTTTTCCATACCAGTACCCACACCCATACTCCAGCCAGCCGCCTCCATACCACGAGCTCTCCAGCTACAGTTATGCCCCTGGCAGCACGGGTAGCCAGCACAGTGAGGGTGAGAAACCACTTCTTTTCTGAATTTGTATTCCTGTTCTAGTCTGTGATCCTATGAGTGGGTGGGATTCAAAAGTCAAGCCAAAATGTCACCTGAGGCCCTCTTGTGGCTGACTGCAGTACAAGCGTTAACCCCACACAATCTTAAGTTCGATAATGGGGAAAGGTCCTGAACTTATACATTTCCACTTATTATTTTTGGGAATTGAGTTCTCTTGGTTCAGTTGACCCTCAATATTGAAATTAATGTATTTTACAAGAGGTTTTGGTGGATACAGTTTGACAATATTCCAGTTATGTATACTATTTATGAAGGAGCATGCTGAAATGAGTACTAAATCAAAGCTGTGTCTTGTTCTGATGTAACAGAGCCTTAGTGGGAACTTTGTTGTAGTTTCTCCTGGTATGATGCTGATTTTTTTTTTTTTTTTTTTTTATATCAAAGCTAGCCATTATGTACTAATAATATAACTAGCAAACCAACCTGAGTGAAGGCAAAAAAATTTTTGTATGACAGTGGAAAACCTTGTACTGCGTCAGCTTTGTATGGTTGAACTGACAATAAAAGCTTCTTGACTAAACTTGACCTTTACAAGCTCCTTCAAGTGCTTCTCCACTTGCAGAATGAGTGGCACCTAACAGAGTGGTAACTTAATATAACTGGCTCTAACTTTATGACAATCAGGAAGCGCAGCAAATTTTTATTTATTTATTTTTGTTGTTGTATTAGTTGTAAGTGCTAATTACTGTTTACTAGTACATTTTCTTTTGGTACCTTAACCAAACTTCTTATACATTTATTACATTAAAAGTATTGATGTCTATATTCAGCTGGTTAGGACATGGTAGCTCATGATACAATGGTTGTTTACCCTAGAACAGTAAAATCAATATTATAGGAAAAATGTTTTGACAACACATTTGTATTAATTAATAATGCTGTTATTGCAGCTTTGAGTTTGAATATGCCTTCGTAAATTGCATTTCAGGTACATCACAGTAGGTTAAAAACAGCACAATGGGAGTAAATGGGGAAATATCATCCACTCGTACACGAACATTGATACTGATTTCAGCCAATGGCAACCAAAAGCTGATTATTAAGTGTTTTAGATCCTCTGTGACCTTGTTTAAAAACATTGTAGACGTTTCCCAGACGTTTCTGTGTATTGCACCATTTGGATATATGGCGTATTGAAAGGAAGTGTTTGTACTGTTTAAAGCCCTCTCCAGCCTGACTGGCAAGTGTGAAATGTATGCATTGTAATGAATTATGGGTTCTTATTCCTCTATGTCTATAGGGAGTCGGAGCAGTGGCTCTACAAGGAGTGAGGGTGAGAGGAGGAGGGGTAGTAAGAGTGGTAGCACTGTGGCTGGCAGCACCCGTGACGACAAATCTCCCAACGGGGGTGGAGCTGACTCACGCTCAGGCAGCGGCAGCGAATCTGAATATTCGGTGCGTAGTAGCCTAAGGAGGGACCATGGCTCAGCCACACCAAGTGAGCACAGTCATGCTAGTCAGCGCTCGCATCATCGAGCACCGCCACCACACCTCGCTCCATACCCACCTGGCATTCCCATTCCATACAACCCCATGATGGTAATGATGGTACCACAGCATCCACATCCACACCCAGCGTTGGGAGCTCCTCATCCGCAGACAGCTGGCACACAGCTACACCCAGGCCTGCCTCCGCCCAGTAATCCTGGAGGACCTCCTGGAGCTCCACCCACACGTGACCTGGCTTCTGTCCCACCTGAGCTCACAGCATCCAGGCAATCTTTCCACCTAGCCATGGGAAACCCCAGCGAGTTCTTTGTGGATGTCATGTAAGGAAATGTGTGTGGGAAGAATGAGTGAACCAGTGAGTGAGTGAGCGAGTGAATGAATGAATCCTCTATGTGACTTTATCATATAATAACTGTGAGCCTCATTCAGTAAGCGACTGAGATGTAACACTTGGTATTGCTGCAGGATAGCTCTTCATAGTTGGCATCTATCCTTGCCGGCAGGAACAGGGTTTCTGTATAAAGCTGGACGTCTTGCACAACTCAGATTTAGCACATCAAGTAATTTTAAAGTTAGTTCACTCTCACAACAGGGTCTAGCCTCCCTAACTGCGCTGTTTTTTTGTAAACATTTCCTGACACTTTTTTCCTGCAAATATTTATCAAATTATGCAGGGAGCACTATACTCTGATTAACATAGGAAAAATCTCTGAGGCCTCTTTATATCCTATGAAAATATTTGCCTTGGCAAAATTCATCCTGCCCAAACGCTAGTTCTTTTGATCACTAAATATGCGTTAGGGATTCTGCGAAACCTACCTGCAGAAGTGTGTTTTCGTTTGTTTAAATAATGCAGAATATGAAAATCATGTTTTCCATTAGATACTATTTTCAACAAAGAGGCCATGTATCTAGTTTTTTTTTCTTTTTACAGAAATAAAAAAAATCAAGTTTATAAAGGATTCTGGATGTTTTTGACAAGGCAGCTATGAAGTGGTGTTAGTAAGTTGGATTTTCTTAAATCTTTGCAACCATGAGCTTCCACAGCTGAAACATTTATACATAAGGGGAAGCTTTCTAACATTATGGTAACTAGTAATGAAGGTCTGTTATTTACAGTACACCTTTGCAGTGTGTAAAACTCATTAATAAATGACGATAAACTAATGTGAAACAGGGTTTGACTTACAGGATTCTAAACAGTTTTTTCTTGATCATTTTTTTTGGTACTGTGGACTAATGAGGAGCAATCATGGTGAGAAGTGTTTACCATCAAACACGGCTGCATATATTGCCAGACTAGAGTTGTGGTACAGACATTGGTACTCTGAGAGGGAGACTTAATGCCAAAAAATGGTACTTATGCTGGGTAGAACAAGCAGTTTTTATAATCCACATATTTCACATTTCTACTTTTTTTTAGACTGACAAGCATAATCATTTTTGTATGAATGAATATATGGATATAATCAAAGCATACAGGTGCTAAATGAAGATTGAACAGAACAGTGCCACTTTTGGTGCCATGTTGTTTGTCACTTTCGTGTTTCTTACTCAAAATAAATTTGTAATAGAAGAGAACATATCTTGACTGACACTCTTTCCCCCCCCCCAAATATACAGATTGTATGTTATTGTTGTTATTATTATTATTATTATTATTATTATTATTATTAAAGTCAATGCCTCACTTGCCTATTTGAGTTGTGACAAAACATATATGAAGAAAGTACAGTCAGTTCTTGGTCACTTATATTAGGCATTGGATGACTTACTGAAAACCCAAGAATTAAATATTTTGCATATAATTTAGGAGAAATAATATCCCTTAAAAAAATTTTTCCTTGTGTTACAAAAAGTAGTGTTTATTAAACATGATGTTTATATGTATTTTAGAACAATTAGAACAATTTTCTTCTTATTTGTGCTCTATTCTTGTGTGGGTCTGTGCTTATTGTATTCAAGTGATTTATTGTTTTCAATGAGTTTCCTATGATTTCTCTAGTTCTGTCTCCAAAACATGGTGTTACACGGATTGGCTACTATTAGACATGATTGAATGTGACTGTACACTGTGCCCTGTGATGGACAGGTATCCCATCCACTGTGTATTCCCATCACATGCCCAGTGTTTCCAAGAGAAGCTCTGAATGCTTCACCACCCTGATCAGCATAAACCAGTTACTGAAGATGAATCGGTCAACAAGAGGAAATCTGCTTTATGTCAAACTCTTTGTGCTACTTATGGTTACTCAAGTGTAACTGATCCCCTACACACTTCAGAACTGGGGGATGATTCAACAAAAGTTGATATCCTTATTAAGCACAATGGAGAAAGGGGCTCTATTAAAACTGTAGTGGTCGTTTAGTCCTTTTTAGCAGCTGTCTACAAATGTGCAGTACCACAGTACAGAAGTCGAGAAGTATTGTACCTATTAATAGGTGTGTTAACTAAGTAAGAGGCATTCCGAAGTTTGTAAATATAAATGTAGTTTTCGAGTGAAGGAACGCTCTGTTCCTAATGTTAGGTATCACCATTTATCTACATGCTCTGACCATTTTATCAAGTAAAAATAAAGTACTATCTCTGTTTAAAAAGAAAACAAAATGTAGGATTACATGATACAAGGTGCAGCTCCATAGCTTTTAGAGTAGCATTGAATATCAGTCAATTAATAACAATAATAATAATACAGGATATTTACTCACTGGCATTTCATATTCACGTTTATTAATGGCTATAGCTCAGATTATGCTACTTATGTTGCTTTATAGTAGTCATGGTTAGTAAAATGCTTTTTAAATTGGTATGTGATTTGCAGCGCATTCCACCACACACACGTACAAATATAGCCATCCATTTTGGATTGTTTCTGAATCCCAATAGCCCCCTAGTGGACATATAGGGCATTACAGTATTTGATTTGATATGCACTATGTAAGGAATCACGGGTGTTTGAGACTTTTATAAAAGTTTCCTTAAAAAAAAAAATCCCCCAGTAACCAGATCGCCCAGAATAACCAGATTCGCATATTATTTACACAATATTATTACTTCTTACTATAACGGATTATTTAAAATATTCTCGGGTGAGTGGGAGAGTTCAGGTGAGAGGCTTCATATAAATAAAATAAAAAAATATAGAGAGAGATAAAAGATATATTTAAAATGCATAACAGTACATGCTTTCTCGAGTAAATGATATGAAAATCTTTCCGGAAATGCGTATGCAAATACTAGATTTAACCTAGGCACACCCGCTCCGATTTATTTGCATGAGTAAATGTTTTAAATAAAGTTTTAGAAATGTATGACTGTCTTATGAGTTAAAGAGTTATTATCCAAGATTTATAGTCGTTGGTCTTTATTTAAAACAGGTCTCAGATCAGTGTCCCTTCAGCGCTACGATCAGGACCCGCCCATTGGGATACATTAACTTCCGGGCCATAAACTCCTTCAGGTCTAACTAGTGTTGGGAGAAACGAAGCATTACGAAGCTTCGAATCAATTGAACCAATTGCTTCACAAAATGATTCACCGTTTCGAAGCTTTCGAAACGCCACACGCTGGCGCCACCTGTTGGTCAAAATAGCGTAAAGGCACGAGATCTAGGCACAAACATAATGACTACAAAACAACAGCAAATATCTTCACAGCAGTGTAATGTTAAGACATTACATGCAATTACTATATACCTTTTTAATTACTCTCAAGTGTTTGTCATCAAAGCTGCCTTTAAAAAAAAAAGCAAAGTGAATGTGTAATTTTGTGAGAGGAGATGGAGAGGTGTTGCATGATATGTATTTCTTTGCATGTTTGAAGCCTACACTAAAATGAATCACATGAATTATGAAATTTAATTTAAGAAAATAAGTAGTTCTAGAGTTTCAGCACTTAAACAATTTATTTTCTTGCATTTTCATTAACATTCATAATAAAACTGACCCGAAATCAGTGAAAAACCTTAGTAGGGTTCACGTTACTTTAACTCTCACGTAACGAATGACGTAACGATGACTCACGTGACTTGCCCAATTTGATACACTCTCCGAATCAATGATTCGAGACAAGAGGATGTGTAAAAGATTCGAATCTTTTTGAAGTAGTGTTTCGAATGGTGCGACGTTCAGTATAACCTGAGCTGGAAAGGACAGAACAGAAGAGGTTTGGTAACATCAGTTGATCCGATTTGTTATATATTAATTCACCATTAAAAGTTTTAGGCACGTTCATCAAATACGACAAAAAAAGACGACAGGAGATTTTTTTTCCAAACCGGTTCTCGGACCTTTTAATATTTGCGTTGTCATTGTTAGGCTTATTCCTCTAGATTAAATATCTAATTCTGAATAACTACTGTGTTTTCCAGGCTATCTAGCTAAGGATCATCATGCTGGTACGTAAAGTCACTCAAAATGCGCAGCTTTGTAATGCTGTGCTTCGCCTGTCACAGTCCATGTCAGGGTGAGTCAAATATCCGTATTTCACTGCTTATATATTTTCATTTTCTATTATTGTTTTAGCTAGTTAGATGGTTTTGTTGTTATCTTTTGCTGTGACGTTGACCGTGTCTTAGCTAAGCTAACTTTGTGGCGGTGTATAGGTTCTGACATTATTGTTTATTGTGCAAATGTTTGGAGACATTCAAACAAAAATAAGTGATATCAATCACATGATTGCCTTTTATTTTATTAGAGTTCAACGCCAACCAAGGGCTATTGTAGCTGTGCAAAGTCTGCGTCCTTATGTTAGCCAAAGTGCCGAGGTAAGGTGATCTCATTTTTTTTCTGTTGAATGAGAGAATGCCTGTTAAAATCTTACAATGTCAGCCAGGTCATTTTACCTTTGATCATAATATTAAGTAATTTAAAAGTAATGAGGAACCGGAGAGGAAAAGCATTCGTTTTCGGTGTATTCGTGTCAATGGCCTCTCAGTGTATTTGTTTGCAAGCGCCACTCGCAGGCGTGTAGAATCTGGGCCAAAGTTCACAACCAGTTTCCTTGATCACGGCCAATATCACACCACAAACACGCTTACGTCAGCTTCATGGAGCAGATTAGATGCTTTAAATGGAAACATGGACATGGAAACATTTCAGAAACTCATATACTTAAAACGTAATCTCCCATTGAGTTGTGGGTAAAGGAAATGAAGAGAGATGGAAGGGAAGGGGCTTCTTGTCCTTGCCAGTGCTCTCTGGTTCACAGGGCAGCCCAAACATGTCACATTGTCTGCAGCACATGTCTGTTTTTAGATTGTGCCCAGTGTGTGGGGTCAAAGGATTTGTAAGTCTGTGTGTCCTTGCCACTAAGAGCGTCTGACCAGCATAAACATTAAGGTGTGACGTGGTAAATAAAATGTCAAAAAGCAAAGGGGATGGAATCTTGGAGCTAGTATGTTTATATATTGGCAAGAAGTGAGAGGTCAGAATAGCAGCTGATGTGTCTCTGAATAGGTACCACCAACTATCTAGCTCTCCCCTATCATCCTCTGACAAAAGTGCCCCCCCAAAGAGCACCCTCAGGATTCAGAGTTGCATTTTTTCCAACACTAGCACAAACAGTTCCATTTTCTTCCTTTATTTCTGTGTTGATTTCTGTCTCTTAATTCATAGTCGGTTTTGGAGAAGTCAGCAACTGGCAGTGAGTTTGCCACTAAGGCTGAAAAAGTGGAGAAGACGACCGCTAATGTAGTATGTGTCTTTCTTCACACTCATTTTTAGAACATAAAAGTTTGTTCGTGCTTTCACAAATTACAATTTCTTTTCTTTTGTTAAGGAGTCAAAATCCTTTGCTGTGAACATGTTTAAAGGGCAGATCAGCACCTCACAGGTGTTCCCCTTTCCCACAGGTAAAATACACTTTCTTGTTTCTGTTACATTTCTATTTGTGTAATTGTTGATGAGACATTTTTATTGTTATTATAGTAATGCCACTAACGTGTTGCTCACGTTACAGTGCTGAATGAGGAGCAGTCAGAGTTTCTCAGGGAGCTGGTTGGACCTTGCTCCAAGTTTTTTGAAGTGAGTCCTATTTCACATCTCACAAATCGGTTTGTTGTATTTTGGTGTCACACTTTAATCTGTTGCATTTTACCTTTTACCTGTTATTATTTATCTTGTATATGATACATGTAGGAAGTAAATGACCCTGCTAAGAATGATCAGTTGGAGATGGTAGAGGAACACACCATGGAGGGGCTGAAGGAGATGGGAGCTTTTGGCCTGCAGGTGCCTGCGGATCTAGGTGGCGTGGGTCTCAGCAACACACAGGTGAGAAGTCGGTCAAGGAAGATGACCAGTAAGCTGTATTATCATGGATGCTGTGTAGAATGTGTACATTTATTTATGCACAGGGTTTTTCTTTTTCTTTTTTTCTTTTTTTTTTTTTGATATCTCATCGCAATTTCAGTGGTTACCAAATAAACACCATACTGTAATTAATGTTTTGTTAATAACTTTCAGCTAATTCCGAACTCAGTCTTGTATACAGTATGATGGTGATGATCTTATTGCAACTGTTTTCAAACAAAAATGACTAGAGAAAAAAAAGGCACTGTTTTTGAACTGGAATCAGCATGATGCCTAGAACTACAGCGTTAGTCTGATGAGCTACATAGATGAAGTTAGTCTGATGAGGAAACCTAAAAGAAGATCCTGTGTGTGTGTGTGTGTGACCTCAGTATGCCAGGCTGGTGGAGGTTGTGGGCATGCATGACCTGGGCGTGGGCATCA
>JAOTRN010000043.1:6936559-6947813 GCA_028566695.1 Bagroides melapterus | reverse complement strand
CTGCTGTAACTTGTATTCAATGGTTTATTCATTATTGGAGTTCATGATGCTGTCTAATGTTTGGAATAACCTCAGGGCAGGACTTTCTGGAACACATCTCTGTTTAATGTTTAACATCTTAAACATTACACATAACGTCGAACTAAGAATCATTTTAACGATGAAATCAGCATAAAAGGTTTGTGGCACATTGCGTAACGATATCTAACGTATTATTCAAATAACGGATTATTAAAGAAAGCAGATATTCAAATCTTTTGCTGTGATTAATATCCTCATGTCAGTAGAGACTGTCATATAGGTAGAGGAAGTTTACTTTAATAGCACTTATCCCATGAGCAAGCAGTGCACAAACACATGCTTTTTAGTTGCTCTTGCCTTACCCTGTATTTATGGGAAACACTTTAATCTCTAATTTCTTTAAAATGTCTACTCACATTTTATTTTGTTCTCCACACCCCTCTCTCATACATATAGTCTATGGCCTACATGGTCAGTGGGAATATGGACAGTGGAGCAACAGATTTCCAGATCGAGGCTGCCATCAGTAAAATCTTTGCCTCTGTGAGTATTTTACACACATGACATGTTGTTATATGAATTATCACATTTTTAATGTGAATCCAAAACAAATATTCAATAGAGGTTGGTGTTACTTTTGCTGTTGATAAAAAGCAGCAGCGAATAAAATTTCATGTTCTAAGTAACACATTCATTATGATCATTTGCGACACTTTCTTTGCAAAAAATAAAAAGATGCTTAAAGTTTATGTAATTGTAGAGAATTCTGATATAATAAATTGTATTAAAATGTTATTTATTACTTTATCAGGAAGCAGCATGGACGGTGACTGATGAGTGCATTCAAATTATGGGTGGAATGGGTTTTATGAAGGTAAGTCTGGGAAGTCTGTACTGCAATAAAGAGTAAATGTTTGCTAGGATAACAGGATATTTCAAATGCGAAACCAATGTTGCAGTCCAAATTGTGTGCTGAATGTTTATTCATTGGCCTGTTACCCATTTGTGCTGTAGACTGTAATACATAACATTTGTTTTCATACAGGAAGTAAACAGTACCCATAACTCAAAGGGTGAATAGCTTAGCCTTGAAATCCACCCACATGATCAAAGTGGAACAGATAAATGTCTCTGGGTTTGTGGAAAAACATTGTAGGTGGTGAAATATAAAACTCCTCCTAATGAGCATTGGGGTTTTAGAAAGAGTTTAACCACTGAAGCTGTTTTTGCTGTTACATGTGAAACTTAATCAGTACTTAGCAATATATGGGTCATGTGCACACACTGATTTTAACCTTCATTGTTCTAGCCAACAAACATGGTGATAAATATTTAGGAGTGAAAACGATGCCCAGGAGGCATGCAGTAAGTAAAGATAATATGTAGTGCTCAGAGTTCACGTATGTGAATTGTTGAAGTGTGAAGAGCTGAGGCAGAAGTGAGCAAGCCATCTAGATGATTCAGCAAATGCATTTCTAAAATTCTCATTTCTTGTTCCTCTTATCTTGCCACATTGCCTGCCGCTTTGATAGCAAGATAATGATCAGCTGGTGCTTGCTGTTTACTGCAATAACGATGGTGTCTCTGTTACTGGATCTGTTTTTGGAATACATTTTTTTTTTACACAAAGTGTTTTGTTTATAAAGAATTACACTTAACTCGGTCATGTATACGATGAAACTAAATGGTCTATGTTAGGAGTAGAGCTTATTATCCATAAACACAGTTTATTTAGTACATCAGGTTTTATTTGAGTGTAAAACTGAAATTATTGAAAGACTTGTCTGTAATAGCAGCTCTGATGAAATAAATTACAGGTTTATATGAATACATTTATTCAAATGTTGTACATCCTTTGAAATAGGTTTAATGATAAACAGATTTAAGCGTTTACCTAAAATTATATTTACTTCATAAGGTTAAAGTTTCAGGTGTCGGCTGTTTTTCTGCACTTTCTGGGTTCTCAGGAACATGACTAGCTGCATGCATTTTTTTTGCATGCACTTTGAGATAGGCGGCTATTATGTGTTTTTTTTTTTTTTTTTTTTTTTTTTTTTTTTTTTTTTTTTTAAATGCTGTTTCTATTTCTAGACATTACATTTCCTTGTTTTGGGAGTTTCTATATGAATATCAGACAAACATTTACCACAAAACTGATTACACAAGAGTCCAGTTTTCATCTGAAGACAGTAAACTTTGTTTTTAGACCGGTTATAGACTGAATTTCTTTTTTTTTTTTTTTTTTTTTTTTTTTATTTTATTAATTTCCCTATACCACAAGGGAATTTCTCACCCGTATTTGGGAAGTTGGAGTTCTGTTGGCTCTTGAAATAACTTACTCCATATAAAACAAAAATTGAAAAGGGGAAATTCACTTTGACTTTTAATCTCTATGCATGCTGCCCAATTCGAATCTGTCTCAGCCAAGCATTTGCTCAGTCATAGTGTTGTTTTGATGCAGGACGCTGGTGTAGAGAGAGTCATGCGAGACCTGCGAATCTTCCGTATCTTTGAGGGCACCAACGACATTCTGAGACTCTTTGTGTCGCTCAACGGCTTCCAGGTAATTTGGCAACAGGCTTACTGACAAATATGAGAAAGCACCTGGTAAACATTTCCTGTACAAACTGCGAAACTGTCAGCAACTGCTTGTCTATAACCTCAAACACACTGTGCATGCTCAAAAGTTTAAGCCGACACAAGTGCCAGGCATTTGTGAAAGAAAAAAAAACTAAAAAAAGCTTGCTGTGGCAGTTGCAAACTGAATGCAAAATACTGTGAGTCATGCAGTGTAAAGGCAATTCATCTGAGGTGGTTTTAAACAACCAACACTGGTCAGTTATTAATACAATTATGGTATTTTACATAATTAGACATAAAAGCAAATAAAATATATGTTCACAACTTTGTTTCTTGGGTTATAGAATGCAGGGAATCAGCTGAAGAACTTACAAAAAGCTCTGAAAAGTCCATTCAGCAACGCTGGTTTATTGGCTGAGGAGATCACCAAGCGTGCCAAAAGGTGACTCATGCGTTCAAAGCTGTCTCGTCGTTTTATGTGGTTTGTAGAAGAACATGAATGACCACAACCGCTCTCTTTCATGGTCATGCAGGAAGGCTGGCATGGGTACAGGCCTCACACTGCAGGGAAGCGTCCATCCTGAACTGGCTCACAGTGGCACTCTGGTGAGACATGACTGAAATGCTGCTTCTGATAAACTTCTGAAACTTGTTCAGTACACACGAGCCTCTCTTTATACTACACGATTCAAGTGGCAAAATAAGATCATTCTTTATTGGTTGCCAATTTGCTTTTAGTGATTGATGCTTTTAAGTGTTTGTTCTTCCTCCCTCTCTCTTTTCCCAGGCGGTTAAAGCCATCGAACAGTTTGGAGAGGTCATCGAAGAGCTGCTTCTTAAACATGGCAAGAGGATCATTGGTGAGTAAAATATGCTTTCAGACCCAAACCTAGTGTTTTTTTTTTTTTTTTTTAAGTCCACTCAGTTGATATTATTTAAGATATGAAATGGCTGTTTTGTACAAGTAAAAAGCTTTAGTAAGATGATTGAAATGATCAAGGAGTCCCGTACATAGAGAGATTTACGGGAGATTTTGCCGATAACTTCATTATGTTTATTGGAAGTGAGGTTTGTCTATCTTTGAGCATCAGAAAGCGGGTACTTTCTCTGCTAAATGTAGTTAATTAATATCCTGCTTGTTCAAACCTTTCAGTTTTGTGGTAATGTGCGTGAGTGATTTCCTCTCTGTTCTTTGGCAAATATGGTAGTAGAAAAAAAAAGCCCTTCTGTTTTCACTCACTCATCTCAGCTATGCGTGTGTATGATTTTAGTTTTTCATTTTGCAAAATCAGCATGTGCTTCCCCCCGTTCGTTTCAGAAGACCTCTAGGCTTCCTTTTCTCATACGCTTGAGTTCCTTGCACTGAAGCCTATTTCTGTTTCTTCTTTCTTCTTCTTTTTTTTTTTTCTTTTTTTTTTTTTTAAACAGATGAGCAGTTTGTGCTGAAAAGAGTTGCAGACTGTGCTATCGACTTGTACGCTATGGTTGTGGTGCTTTCCAGGTAACACTCAAAGTTTTTCTCGCTCTCTTATTTAACACATGCACAACAAAACGTGTGAAGTATTTGCTCTTTGCCCGTCCTCCAGGGCCTCCAGATCTTTGAGTCAAGGTCACTCATCTGCTCAGCATGAGAAGATGCTTTGTGAAACCTGGTGCACAGAGGTGAATTTTGTACAGTTTCATGTGCCATTTAAGGTTTTTTTGTATGTAGTACAGAAACAGTACTTCCTTATACGAGGTACTCTACTTATATTTTATTATCCAGTACTGAATTTTCTATCTTGTGTTCACTTTGAGCTTCCACCTCCCTATATGGAACTGCAGGTACTTAATTCTTTGGTCATTTCCTTGTTTAGGCTCATGAGAGAATCATGCAGGACATCAAGTTCCTGAGGTCCGGTACATCCAAGCAGATCTTCAAGAACCTGCGTGCCATTTCTGCAGCTGTGGTAGAGAACGGAGGGGTGGTTTCTCCTCATCCACTGGGCTTTTAAAAATCCTTTCCTACTGCCATCAGCCAGTCATAATCTCACCTTCATGTGACTTTTGTTGTGGAAGATTTTGGGGGGTAAAAAAAAAGAAATGAATAAAAAGGTTCATAATTTATTTGCGCTGCTGTGCCACAAGACGCAACACTCCTCTAAAGTTGTCCCACCAACTCGTCTCCAGTCTCTCCGTCTCTGTCAATCTAACGTTCTCAATAACAATCTCGTAATCATTTCTAGTCACAAATTAATTCATCACATGCACAGAAGGTCAGACCCTTACAAACAGCTTCATAGTAAAAATTTCCATCGCCATTTCCACATGGCTCAGTGGTGCCAAGCTGGGCAAGTAGACGGCTTTGTTATACCGCTATAAGACTTGTAGTACCATTCTGTGACGTTAATGTCAAATCATCTGAATCTGCAAAGATGGTGGAAAGTAAGTTTCACAGAGGAAATGTTTTGGAAGTGTTTTGGGGTCTCTAACTGGTGGGTATAATGCATAGATAAGTTAACACATGTAGACCCACATCTGGCCTCTTTCCATTGTTGTTAATTTGTCATTGCATTAAAGGGATTTTAACTGAAAAAGTTGTTAGTTTGCTGTGTCCTTGGCTGTCTAGCTCATTTTGGCCTGGCTTGACATAGAAACAAACAACCAGTACACACTGTACATAAGGCTTTATATATTTTATATCAATTTTCAATCTGCCTTTAGTGAATTTCCCTTTTAAGGCCTTCTGTTATTTGGGTATTTCATTTCCTGGAAGCAGGCTAATGGTTTGAAAAACCTATCTATCTATCATTCTATCACAAATATCTCAGTTGCTGTACTTTAAGGTATGGAAATGTAGCATTGCATAACTGTAATGGTATTTTTGTTACAGTTACAGTTCTGTGCTTGCAGGATTTTCTGTTCCTGTTGTACACAATGCATGCAGATGTGCATATGTGTGAAATCAGTGATGTAAACCTTAACTGTACTCTGGTTGTCTATAAACAACAAAATTGCAGAACTTAAGCAATATATTTATTACAAAATAAGGTTTACAAACGTGTACAATAATCATTGCTTGGAAGTTCACAGTGCAGTACATTTTAAAGCTTTGTTTGACAAAAGTAATGTCAAGAGCTCTCAGTAGGATGTATTTAACCTTGTACAAGAATCAAGTGGTTAAAAATAAATAAACATTAAATTGTAACATTGAAATATTGTGTCTGATTATTGCTGGTTTGACCCCTTTAAATCGTCACAGCTTTGGGATTTCTGACCTGACAGCATTTTTAAACGAGTCAAGTCTGTAATAATGAATTTGGTGCAGTGTTGAAGCAGTGATGAAATTTTAGCTACATCTGTGTCTGAGACAGTAGGGTTAGACAGACTGGTACAATTATTTTTGAAAATAATTTCCCCCCCCCAACAATAATTCTTGGTCTTGACTGCTGTCAATGTCAAATGGATATTTGATGAACGGTCATATGATTATTTTTAGGAACTATTATGTAACAGTAGGAACGGTACATACTTACAAATGTGAGGAATATGAGTCTGGAAAAGCTGACGTAGTTTAAGAGGTGAAGTAGAGGGGAAACCAGTGAATTCTAAACAACTGTATCCATGAACATCACCTTAAATACTTGGATAATCCTGTAAAAAACACTCTTGTGCTTTATTGCATGTCCTTTAATATACATATGTTACTCTAAAGAATGCAGATTCAATAGTCCCGAAGTATCCACACTGTTGAAACAAGGCTTTCAGGGAGTTTTTGCTGCACATAGCTGCCACTTCATTGGCCAAGTCTATACGAAGTCCATTCTTTGGGACCGTTTCACAGTTGAGTTCATGTATGAAAATGTGTGCGTATCATGTAAATCCAGTCTGTAGTAATATATTAATCCGTATAAAGTCTCCCTGCGTATCTGTCCCTGTTGTTCACACAGTTGTCTGTGATATCTCTCTTGATAATAGAGTCTCTGATGTCATTCTCCTTTCCCTGGAAAAGAAATGCAGAAATGTTTTTGCAGGGTTATTTTTTGATGCTGATCATATTTTCAAGTTACAGGATTATAATTAGTATTTATTACAGGCTGCTAATGTTTTTTTTCATAGCTGTGGCTCTGTTGGCTTGTAATGGTGGTAGTGGGGTAAAAAGAAAAAGAATGTGGTGTAGACAACATGTCTGGCATCTTAGTAATAGATATATCGAGAGACTTCGCTTCCTGTTTACATATTCTGTGACTTTTTCTTCATCAGCCAGAAAACCTACAGTAAATTGGTCTGGATCTAAATCAGGAGCCAGTTTACTTGACCATACAGTACCACATTTTCATGTTAAATTCAGCAGTTGCATTACATTGCATTGCAAGTCTTCTAAGCAACTTTTTTTTGGTTTGCAGTCTCCCAGGTCCTTTTATAATTTCATCTGGTTACCAAGTTAAAAATGTAATTTGTGGTTAATATTCGTAGCACAGTCAATGCCCTTTTATCCTAAATGATGGATTGGTCTTCTTTACTAGACAAAACGTTACTTTTATCATGGAATCCTGGTTGTTTAGGCCCCAAATGTAAAATATCTAAGGATAAACAACGTTTTAAAGATCTATTTTCGCCATTATCAGATACACCTTGTATGTATTCAATAAAGCGGGTCCACTAATTACTAAAATTAACTTTTCATTTTGAAATGTTGAGCCAGCCTCGCCCTTTTATTGTCATGCAAAAAATGCGCAGATTGGCACATGTGACTTTGTAACATTTATTTATTTGAAGATGAAGATGGAAGGTGTGAGCCATACCGTTGGCGGGGCTGACGTCCAGGGTAGGTGACGGCGACCGTCCACTCGAGCAAGCTCTTCAGTCTGCAGGCTAAATAGGGGAAGCGGAGCTTAAGTTGCTCCAGCAGCTCCTCTTTGCGCAGTCCGTAGACTATAGGCGCGATACACTGAGCCAGGCTGAAGAAAACAAAAGTAATTACTGCAAAATGTTCCTTGGTGTTTAATGAAATCATCCCCTTTTGCTTCAAGATATGCAGCATGAAGTTAATGAAGTTTGGCAGTATATACACTGCAAGCTGTACGCCGTGAAAGGCGATGGTCCTGCAGCCTGCCCGGTTCCTCATGTTCAGCACACCCAGGCGGCGCCCCACGCACAAAATCCGCACGTAACTGTACAGAATGAGTATGGTGCAAATAGAAATGAGCAAAATCTTGTGTACTCCCCCTAATTTTAGCTGGTCCCGGTCACATTGGACGCTCCCTTTATCCGCCAGTGTACGGAAAAGGCTAAGAGGTATGATGGACGCGAGCGCCCATGTGACCACCCCAAGCAACCAGGGCCAGTACTTGAAACGGATGCTGCTGTACTGGAGCGGGAAACAGATGGCCACATAGCGGTCCAGAGCCATGACCGTGATGGTGAGAAGAATGTTGGACGCGGTCGTTGCCAGCACGGTGATGAGGGCTGCGCAAGCGGACGCGGGCAGCATCGCTTTTAGGTAAATTTGCAGGTAGAAGATGAAGTATACGGCGAAGTAGGTAGTGGCCGAGAGCAGCAGGTGGAAGACGAGCACGAAGCGAGCATGGCTACGCAGCCGCTGCTCTCGCAAAATAGTCCAGTTTATTATAAGATTAAAGAGGAACAAAATCACGAAGGCCGCCGCCGACGTACAGACGCGGACGTAGGTGTAAGTGATATCTGTTCCGTTTGTCGACTCGTTAGCCATGTGAATCCCGCTGTAAAAGTTACCTATACGCATCCGTGCTTAAGTTATCATTGTGCCATAAGAGTGACTTCGCTCTGAGCTCTGGTTGCTTCTTCATCTGAGTCCATTTCTTTCCTTTCGCTTTTACCCGTCTTTTCCAGTGTACGTCTGCTTGGTTTTTTTTTTTTTTTTTTTTTATATATATATCTATATATATATCTATTGCTTAATAAGGAAGCGCTCCGATATAAACCACTCTTCTTCCTTTATCGACTGTGTGAGCACGTAGGCGCGCGCGTGTATGACACTGTGTGTGTGCGTGTGCGTCTGCTTGTGTCAGAGAGAGAGAGAGAGAGAGAAAGAGAGAGTGAGCGAGAGAGAGAGAGAGAGAGAGAGAGAGACTTGTGCAAATCCTTTATTTACCCAAGTCAAATTCCATATAGTAAAAACAGGGTTATTCATCAACCCAATAAATTAATAAATATATATTCAATTATTTCAATAAATTTAGGCTAAAACATAACAGTGAATAGTTGATTTATTTTAGTTCTGGTGTAAACGGAGTTTCCCGTCCGCCAGAGAGCACAGAGCATTCTCATAACACCACACTGTGTCATATTCATGTAGAAATTGAAATCAATCAAAATTCTTGATTTAATCAGCCTGATGAAAATTGTTTTGGCATCACAGTCTGTGTTTTTCCACAGTTTGAATTTTGTTTTTTTCTGATCAGGTATACTGCCATTTTAGCCTGACCACTTGGACCCGTTCCTCCTCACATATTTAAACCAAGAATAAAACACTGAAAAGTAAAATCAACATTAAAATGCATTAAGATGCTCCATAAAACATAAAGAATGACTGTAATCTGAAACAATGAATAAAAGCATGAAAAAATTCTCTCTGTGAACAGAACAGACCAGACAAACGTGTGTAACATCAAGGTTTAAAATAGAGATAAAAGAGTTCACAGAGCTAGGTCGGCAGCTTTTTTGGTAATTGGTGGTGTGTACAGTGCCCTCCACTCTGGTTTAACATTATCATTAAATTATCATTAAAAAGTACACTACTCCTAGGATGTTTACCATCCCACTTAGTTTTTGCTTATTTGCCCCATTTGCCCCGGCACTCCAGGAGGGGATCTGCAAACCTGCCAAGGTCTGGAGAGATGTCCAGCTAAGGAAAACGCTGTTTTGATAGTCTATCATCTGAACATGCTCCTCTGATGTTAGGCCTCCAAATGCTGCCAGGTTCTTTGCCCTTGACAAGTCTGTTCCCACCATGATCACCAGATCCTGGAATGTCACGATCCCTGAGGAGATAACAGCCCTGAACTGTGCAGGGATGGACACACTGGTAATGTCCAGATGCCTGCCATACACCAGAGGCTCCTCCTCCAGCAGCCAGTTCCTGTTCCACATCCTTTGTTCCAGATTTTAAAAAGTTCAGAGTAAAAAACTCGGTAATCCAGAAACGTCCAGCATTCTTGGGTCCATTATAAACAAAGTGCTGTCCATGCCTAGTCCTCCACTGGGTAATAATCCCTTGGCTGCTGTTCTCCATACTAAATCTCTAGGTCCAGTGAAGAGCCTCTTTATGAACTGGAGGTGGAAAGCTGCAGCTCTGCTAGCTATAACTGGACCAGCGTTTGCTATCCTTACTCTTTGGGTAGATGGAGGACTGATGAATCTGATGAATCCAGTGAAGAGTGTTCCAGAAGAAGTCCACTAGCAAGGGCTGGATGTTTACTACCAGTTTCAGCAGACGATCCACACATGCCAGCTTGCAGAAAGGTTGTAGATGACTAGCGTTTGTCCCCTGTAGGACATCCTTGGGACCAGCCCCTTGCTCAGTCTGCCCTATAGTGCCGTCCTAGTTTTTATTTAAAAACTCATTGTTCCTAAGGTAGACACCAAAGTATTTAAAACCACCTTTTTTCCACACCAAGCCTCCCAGTAGTGTAGCTTGCCCACCTCACCAGTCCCCAACTAAAATGGCTTCACTTTTTGCACAGTTGACCGTTACAGTTTGCACTGCTAGCAATTTTGGGCCCTATGAAAGAACATGAGATTGGGGCCCCTACCACACCCAATCTACATCAATAAATCAGATTTCTGAGGGCGCCCAAAGTGCATGGGCCCTTAGAATTGTCCTAACTTTCCCCCACTTAGCGGCGCCCCTGTACACAGATAAAAACAAACACCATATTTCATAAAAAAGCTTTAACCACCCATTAAAAAAACACCATCAGGCTCAGCTGAGTCCTGTCCCAGTCGCAAAGAAACACTCTTCACTCACACTCACGCACAGTTACTCACTCACTCACTCACTCTCTCTCTCTCTCTCTCTCTCACACACACACGCACGCACGCACGCAATAAATATGCATATTCCGAAACGTTAAACGGAAAAAAGGTGCACTTGGTGCCATAAAATTGGCAAGACGCCCACCCTCACGCGCTCCTCCGCCACGCATGCGCAGTTAGTGCTTAATTTTTGCGTTCTACAAACACCGCTCTTCTGTCGATATTAGTTTTTGTGCTATGAGTGAATTACTAACAAGTGAATTTGCAAAACAAAAGTTTCATGACAAAAATAAATATTAACATACAACCTGTCGTGTGTCTTCATTAAGTGATTGTGTGTGGGTGAGATGATTTTACTCATGGCGCCTGACCCAACACATGATTATAGTCGATATTCTCTTCAGTGGGATACTTAAGGCTTCTTTAAACAAACATAAACTGTAGCGGCACACGCCTAGAAATAAAGGATGAAATCTATAAGAAGTGGATTGTCCCTCTGAGTATATAATTAAAGGTCATATGTTAATCCAGCTCGAGAGGATTTTAAGTCGTTCCTGTCTACACAGATTACGAAGTTTAGCGAGTGACTGTGTGACTGACTGCTCGGGAGTGAGTGAGAAATACCGGAGCGGAGTGCGTCGAGTGACTGTGAGAGACT
>JAOTRN010000043.1:6907879-6923869 GCA_028566695.1 Bagroides melapterus | reverse complement strand
TGTGTGTGTGTGTGTGTGTGTGTCTATCAATCTCTGGCCAGAGGAAACAGGAAGAATGGTTTATATTCTCCTTCCTTGACAGGAATTAGTTTAGAGACAGGCAGTTTTAGGTGGTTTTGGACAAACATTTTCTCTCATTTCCCTATCGGCTCTGGCCACTGCGCTAGTGCTGATTGCTGATGGACATTTTTGAAGAGGCAGTGCAGTATCTCATATCCTCCGGTATACCGGGTAGGCTCGGGGTTTCAAAATCTCATATCGCCACTGCATTTATGCTTACTGCGCTTAGAAAAACATTGGTATTAGAATAACAGTGCCTACAATCTGCAACTATTCTGAACTGTATTATTTTCAGTGTTTTGTTTCTGTTTTTACCTGCAGAAATGCTAGGAAATTCCATTTATTTTTTTAAACATTTGGCTGATAAAATGTTTTGTATTTAAACAGTTAAAAGTAGTACCTGTTGACATATATGTTAGATCTCTTTTATGGATTTGCCATGGCTTCTGTTTTTTTCTATTGTTCATTTCTGTGGTTATGTTTCTGCTCTGAGTTTGGTAGTAAAAGAGAAAGGTTGATGTCCAGTTTTTCTGTGTGAAGCTTCTTTCTTTCTAACATTGCAATAATCAAACATTCAATCAATGAATAGTCTGAAGTAAAAAATGACCCACTGATTTTCAAATTGTTTTGATTGAATTGGTAGTGGAGGAAAATGGAGCTTTGGATTCAGAATTCTCCCACGATGTGTTTGGAGACGAGACTGACTGGCTTCCTAGCATCACAGAGGAGGGAGCAGCATTTCCAGACACACCAGTGAGTAGATTATTTTCACAGTGGTTCAAAGCTGGGTCCATGATTTATTTTTCTCTTGTTAAAGTGGTAGAAATCAAAATATTTATAAGTATTATTGAATTCTTTAGTAATGGGTTAAATCCACCCTGCAATACATCAATACCTCAAAACTAAAATATAATGTGTATCACCTGCGGCATATCACAACATCATGACATAGGGAAGCATGTCTTTATGAATGTACAGCAATTCAGTCTTGCTGGGATTTAGTTTCAGATGATGAGTTGACATCCATGACAAGAAGTTGGCTAGACCTGCTGAAATCCATTAAATTCGGGTTACTCAGTTAAAAAAATGTAGTAAAATGGACACTAAACTGTATTTTAGGAGCCAAGAAATCGTATTCTTAAGGTATTTTTGGCCAAGAAGTTTATGAGATTTGATTTCTGAAACCTTTACTTCTCAGTAGTAGTATTAATCCCAGTAGATTGTATTATGACTGTCATTGCTTCTCTGTCAAACTGGCAGAGACATGTCTCTAGAGTGAAGAGTTTCTGAAGTGAGTTAATTGACTTGTTGATGTTAATGATGATCTGTTGTTCCAGATCTGTAAAAGCCCAGAAGAGATGCTGGACAGGAGACTGCAGCTACTTAAAGAGATTTTAATAAGTGAAGAGACCTATCTGGATGAGTTGAAAATCCTGCTCATGGTAACAAACACAGCACAACATATGCAAACAAATATGCATGTAATCTCTGCTATATCATTCCTTCCTTCCTTCCTTCATTCATTCATTCATTCATTCATTCAAACATAAATTTTTATTATCTGCTTTATCCTGGTCAGGGTGGATCTGAACACAATCCCAGGCACACTGGGCATATGGCAGTGATACTGTGTACCATGCACATACACATTCACACACATTTTATGAGTACAATGTAGCCCATCTTCCTACTGGTGGGTGGGAAGAAGCCAGAGAAACCCATGCTGACATGCTGTATAACACATAACTACAGACATAGGCATAAAACATCTTTACCAGAATCATAGATGTAGATATTTGATGAACATAAAATATGTGTGGTTACAGAGTGGCAAAGTGAGTGTGTATTTGCATGCTGCCCTGCAATGGGCTGGCGTCCCATCCATGGTGTATTCCTGCCTTGAAAAGAATCCTAGGATTGACATCATATCCTCTATTACCCTGGTCAGGTTTGGAATGACAAGGCCAATTATTTTGTTTTTGTTATGCCCTGAAGACATTTAAGATTAAAGGAAGAATATCAGACAATAAAAAACTATTTCAGATTTCATTTCCTGATATTTACATCTACATATGTTAAACAATTTAGAACATGGCACATGAAACATGGAAAATTTTAGACTGGCCAAGTCAGTCACCAGACCTTAACCCAATTACTGAAACTGAAGTTAGAAACTCCCCAAAATATATTATGTCTCAAAGAATCTGAAGTACAAGCCTGGAAAAATATCAGCAATATCAGGAAATGAAAGTTGAAATTCAGAATTATTATCTTATATTCACCTTTCGATCTTTAACTAAATTGCCTACAGTTTATAGCACCAAAAAATTGGCCTTGCTACTTCCATACATTTGGAGGGCAATGTACCGTATGTATGTATAAATATGTCTAGAAAGCCATTAGATTTTAGTACTTGGATCACCAATGCTTAACTCGTGTTAATTTTCGACCAAAAGTATACTTGAGAGTTGGAAAAAAAAAATCTTCCCCTTTCTGTTTTGTCCAAACTTCTTCTTCTTCCTACCAGTCATAAGCAGAAAGTGAAGTACTTTCTTCATTACTTTATTCATGTTATATTGAACAGTGTCGCTTTAAGAGCAATAATGCTGACCTTGATACATTCATTTTAATGAACTTGTACAGTAAATGATGAGAATGATTGGTGTCACCATTATACACTTGCTAAGTAGTAAAACCTGCTGGATGCTTTTTTTGTCTCTTGCTTCTTCACTTGTTTTAGTTGTATTTAACATGAGAGTAAGGAACTTCCTTAATCATTTAAATAGAATAAACACTTCTTTTTTCCAGAATCAGTCAAACTGGGATTTGGGTGTTAGCTGATGTCCACCCAATTACAACATTATCATGTATAACTTTTCTTCTATTTAGACCAATTGGCCAATTGGTAAGCTTGTGATATAGACAAACTTTACAAGATCCCTACTGTATAGTCACAGGATAGAAGAAATTGCTCTTGCTTGGCTCTGCTACAAGTAGTCTCACAAACCACATTGTTTCTGGGTTGTTGCAGAAGGGTCTGTTTTTGTGGTAGCACAGTTTTTGCAATTTCTGCCTACAATTTTTATAGTGTTGATCATGTCAAATAACCTCATCCTATAAAAAGCAGGTAAATCCTGGTCACACTGACCGATAAATTACAGCAAAATTCTGACTCTGTGGCCTCCTTTTGGTCTCATTCATATTAACATAAGCATTAAAATAGAATGGTTATTACTTTGCAAGCAGTGCCTTAACGTGATACTGATGTCTTTATTTTAAACTTCATATTGTATATTGGACGCTTCTTTACAGTTCACTCTCTTTCTCTTTTGCTCTCTTTTCCCCAGCCTTTGAAGGCTCTCAAGGCCTCCGCTGGTACATCCCAGCCTGTGCTGTCCATTGAGCAGGTCCAAACAGTGTTCTACCAGCTGCCAGAGCTCTTAGATCTCCATACTGAGTTTTATAGCAGCCTCAGAGCTAAACTAAAGTTGTATTTAGATCTAGAACAAGGCCTTCCTCTGGAGCTGCAGAATGAGAACCTTGACTTGTCTGTGGGGGATCTCTTCATCAAATTTGTGAGTCTTTTTTTATTCAGAGTTTACACAGAAGGGATTTGGATTTTGGATCAGCCAGAGAATCCCTTACAGAAAAGATGACTGTGAATGAGAAATATGCATTGGGCTTTACATGGCACATGTTGGATTTAACACATTTTTGACATGTAGTGAATGTGAAGGTTTTTTCAAAGGTGATAAGTTTTCATATAATTCCCCTATCTTATCATATAAAAAAAGATTCATTCATTTTCACATTTATTTTTCCACATGTAGATCATGAGGTACTGTATTTTCACATACTGTATGTTCATGTGTTTATTGTATATGCAATCTTAGTTATATCATGGTGAAATACAATCAGGAAAATGAATACAAGGACATAAACAAATATGTTACTTGACTGTTATTTTAGCTCTCTACTACAGTGTGTTGGAGTTAAATAAAGAATACGAGATCAAGGTACTTTCAGTTTGTTTCCTGATAGTTCTTAGCTCTTAGTTCAGTTTTCCTTCAGAAAATGAAATACATGCTCATCCTCACATGAGGTCAGATGGTTGATTCCACTTCTTTGCCTTAAAAATGCCTTGTTGTTTTCAAAATATGTTTCAGGTCATTGTCCCTCTGTACTGTGAAAAAAAATCCAATGTATTTTGAAGCATTTGCCTAAATCTCAGCAGATAATATTGTTCTATACACTTCAGAATTTATCCTGTTGAAGTGTATAGAGCTATATTAGTATCAGATTCAGCCAAATGCTTCAGTAAGTGCTTCAGAAAAAAGCAGTCACATCATCCATAAATACAAAGGAACTAATTCCATTGGCAGCCACACATGCCCATCATTCTGGCACAACATTATATTTTTGTTTTACTTTATTTTTGTTAATGCTTTTGTCAAACTTGAGGTGTACCTTGTAGTAAACCTTCTGAATTTACTCTGCTGAAGGTTTCTCTTGATTATTGACATTGACATTTTTGTTATTTAATTTAATTTTTTATTTAATATGTTGTAATTTTATTTCGACTCCAATATACTGTCTTAGGCAGCTAAAATAATAATAACCTATATAATCACATGTGGAAAAACTGATTCTGATTCTGAGGTGATTCTTCTTTAAGGCGTATTATATAACAGGCAATGTTTTTGTCATATGATGTGTAGGTGAGCCAGCTAGGAGTGTACAGAGGATTTATTGATAATTATGAGAATGCTGTAGAGATAGTGAAGAAATGCACCCAGTCAGACCCACGATTCCGAACTATTGCACAGGTTTGTATATTGCTAATCAGTTAAAATGTGTGTGTGAATCTGCATTAGATCAATGTTCTTCCAGAAATATCACAAACTCACGTTTTTGTTATTAACATTAACATTTCACCATTATTTAGAGCATGAAGTCCATAAAAGGATCAGACAATTACAGAGCTATGTACACCTTTGAAGGTAATGGAAGAATGAGGGTTGTTTTCAGTTATCAGTTATTCTGTGATTTTGGGGTGTCCATTTCATACATTGTCTCATATTATAGCTCTCCTGTACAAGCCTCTGGACCGAGTGACTAAGACTACTCTTGTGCTGCATGTGAGACATTTAGTTTTCAATTCTGTTTGTCTTAGAATGTCATTTTGATTCCATGCTTAAAATCTGGTTTTATTTCTCTAGATCACAGCTCTTCCTTTTTGCAGTGCTCATGTGTCTCTCCTTCCTGTTCAGGACTTGCTGAAACACACTCCAGCTGATCACCGTGACATTGTGGTGCTACAGGAAGCGCTACGTGTGTCAAGCAGCTTCCTGTCTGGGGTTAATGAGGGATCACAGTGCAAGACCTCTGTTACTCTTAGCAGAGGCGAGGTATGCACAGCACCACAAGCATAAAACGTTCATGCATACATACACGCACACACAGATGCACACCCACTGTCGATAACCAACATATTCTAATTAACCTTAAGCAACATCAAAATACAACATTTGTCACAAAGTCCCATATGAGTAATGTCTCAAAAACTACATAATGAACTTAAAGAAACATAATACAAATAACAAAACCTAGCCTTATATGATGCTGAGGAAATAGCACCTTCTTTCATGATCTTTACACTGGACTAATCCATCATGCATCCTTAGGCTAACTCTGCTCAAAACGTGAACGTAGGTGTTCCTAACACCATTCTAACTCAGTTCAATTCAGTTTTATTTTTATTGGGCATAGCCACAAAACAGTAATACACATGCAGATTATACTAATATCTCTAAATAGCAAATCAGAAGCAACAGTTACATGAAAATCTGCCTTGAAATGAAAAAGGGAGAAATCTGAGAGGAACTTCACTCAAAACAAAATCTATCCTCTTCTGGGTGGCACCATAGTTGATTATCAATCAACTGTTGACGTGTACATTATACAAAAATCTACCTAAGTATATTAAGTTTATGCTGAAACGATGATCATGAGCATATTGTGAATAGGAGTCTGTGAGTGAGCAGTTCTTAAGCAAAGGTTAACTGTTTTGTGGGACTCGAAGAAGAATAAATTTTTTTAATTCATTCTCATCATATGTTTACACAGTTCTGCTTCTGATGTGCAAATCTATAAATATCATAACTATATATAAGTAAACAATGACATACAGTATCTTGTTGTTTATGATTATGAGGGATGTTGTAGCTTAGTGGTTAAGTTGGAACACTGATTGGAAGGTTGTGAGTTCGAAGGTACACTGCGGAGTAAGGCCCTTAAACATCAGTTGCCCAGTTTGTATAAAAGTGAGATAAAAATGTAAGTCACTCTGGATAAGGGTGTCTGCCAAATGCCATAAATGTAATGTAAATGTGAATTATGATTAATTGACATAGGAATATTTGGCTGGTAGAAGATGTTTTTCCTGTTTTACAATCAAACTCTGGAATAGCCTCCAGAATAATGGTAAAAATGCATTATAGTTCCATATATTTAATGAATATGTTTCATGATGATTAATCTATATAATCTCCTATTTTGGAGCAAAATGAAAAACTGTTACATACATTAAAATCTACTATTGTTTGCAGGGTATTATTAGATTACACCAGATGATCTGGGATGAGTATTTAAGAACCTGTTGATCTCATTGGCTCTCAGTCACTGTGTTCATATTTTTCTCCTTTCTTTTTATGTGAAATATAATGAACTCTCTTAACCTGTCTCCACATGATTTTATTCATTTTACTGGTTCCACATGATTAGCTGGCTGGATAATTGAATAAGCAGGAGTACAGCTCTACCTATTAAACCGGCCAATGACTGCAAGTAATATGAGGGGATATTTTAAATGAAATCGAAAAGCATGGATATAATTCCTGTGACTATTATTAAAAGTAAAAGTACAAGTCTATGTGCCTTTACTTTCAGAGCAAGCACACAAACATGCAATTTGGAGCTATACTCCAGTGCACAAGCTGCAATGAATGAAGACACAAACAGTTAGCACCTATAAGTAAACTTCATACATACAAATTAACATGGCAATAGTTGTAAGAACTCATCACTTGCGTTGGGTATGTGCCATAGCGACGACAGCTGGTGCGGGACGGATTTGTGGTGGAGGTTTGTGATGGTGGGCGGAGCCTCAAACATCTTTTCCTCTACACAGATCTACTGCTGTGTGTCAAGCTTAAGTATGGAGCTATGGGGTGAGGAAGACCTATGTAATTCTTTTAAAAACGCAGATCATCATTGTAAAATACTTTTTTGCTTCCTCTTACACTGGCCCTATGTGTTTTGTATGTCTGTGTCAGGAGGCAGCCTCACTACAGGTTTTGTTGGTATATGCCAATAAACGGACTCAGGATGAACTGGGCAGCAGAGCAAGAAGCATCAGCTGACCTTCAGCTTAAAATCAGCAACATGAGACTAAAGGTGTTCCACCTGAGACGAGCATTCCGGGAGTACATGGTAATGTTTGTGTTTGGGATTGTGTCAGCATGAAAGCTGTGTATGTTTCTATTTCATGTTATTATCAGTCTTTTTATCTAATTTATTGCTGCAATACCTTTTATGTAAGTAACTTGGGAAGCATGAATGAAAACGCTGGGCAGAAAATGAGAGAAATGATTCAGGGAAATTAGATGCACATGCCATTACCTGAAGAAATTAAAATATAATAGATGTCCAAAGTATGTTGTCACCTGAACATCCCACCCATGGGCTTTTCCAAACTGTTGCCACAATGTTGAAAGCACAGTCATGCACAGAGCCCTATATCCAGAAAATTATTTGTTATACAACTGAGCACTTGAGGGTTCATGGTCATGTTCCAAGGCAGGGCAGGTTGTGTGCCAAGCCGCCAGTCAATAGCCCAACTTCTTTAGCATTGAGCTACCACTGCCTCCACAAAAGCTAATGGAGTGCCTTTTCAAAGTGTGGAGGCTGTTGTTGGATCCAAGGTGAGAGCAAGTTTGAAAAATGATCCACAAGCAAATATGAATATGATGGTCAGAAGCCTGGTCATGTCATTTGCCTGTGGTGGTTTTCCATGTGATGCTAAATCCTATTAACAACAAATGAACCACAGCATCAACTTAAAACCACAGCATCAACTTTTACAAAAAAACAAATGAAACAGTCTATCTATCTAAGTTCTTGATTTATTATAAGTGTCATGTGTCATTCTTTATGTTTCAGAAAGAGAAGAAAGGGTCAGTTTCTCGCGCTGCTGATCGCTGTAGAAGGAAGCTTGAAGCTTGTGAAATTTGGCTTCTCACCCACAAACCTTCTTTCATCTTAGAGCTACATAGCCCCAGCAGCAAAGTGTGATCTTGTTGCATATATACACAAAAATGCAAATCTTTTATTGATCAGTACCATAAAGACAACTCTCTCTCCTTCTTTCTCTCTTTAGAGTCACACCATTCACTTACATTCTCTGTATGAGCTGGAAGAGTGGAGAGAAGCAATTAACAACCTCAAAGCAGAGGGTGGGTGGAACGTCCATTAGTATGTCTCACTAAATATCAAAGAGTTTTTAACTATCAGAATATGATTTTAATGAATGAATTGTAATTGTAATTTCATCCATTGCGTGTCTCAGTGGTAGAGACAGTGCCACCAGACTTACTGTCCCTCACCAACTCCTGTGTCAAACTAAGAATGACTCAACAGCTGCCCCTTTGCTGCCTTAAGACTGGTCAGTACCTTTCTTTTTACATGTACACCCTAACAAAATCTGCAACCTTAACTGAATTTTCCATTTCACCTTCTTTTTCTCATACAGAAGCTGATGAGAACATTATGTGTGGGAGTGTGTGCGTGATTGTACATTCAGCCTGTGGGCTGCAGCAGCCAGTCAGTAAGTTTTTCCCCCTCGTAGACACAGTCATGTAAGCACAGGCAAAATACAGAATCTCAACTGATTGACAAAATTGACTGAAAAAAGAGTGTTGCTTCTCAGCTTTGTTCATGAAGTGTTTATATATGGCTGTTGGGGAGTGTAATCTTAGACAGACATGTTTGTAGGCTGTGGTCTGTTCTGGGAAATGTATTTGGTCATGGGTTTCAGGAGTTGACCCTTTACAGTCTCACTCCGGGAGCACTGCTCCTCCAAGACTTCGACCTAGAATGGGCCTTGAGTGTTCTGGATATTTGGATTGAAATTCTTGGCATAATCTGGGCTCCAACACTGTTCATGACCATATTACTCCCGTTTAATGAGGTACTACAGATTACCCCTTCTTTGGTGAGAGCATTCCAGGGGAGCCAAACACACAATAGAAGGCTGTCAGTTGTGTTGCTGAGTGCCTAAGGGAGTAATGGGCATACTGAGATAGACAGAAGACAGAACCTGAGCCCAATCCCTTTGGTTCTATGCACAGAAAGTCTGGAAAACAGCTAATCTCCTGATTGGCTCTCTCCAGTTGCCTGTTGGTCTGTGGGTGGTAACCTGATGTTAGGTTCACAATCACCCCAGTTCCTCCTTTAAGCTAGACCAGACTCATGCTGATGTCTTCAGGGATCCAAAAATAATGGAAAACATGGTTGAATAGCAGATATGCTGTAGCGAAGGCTGTAGGTAGGCGAGGCAGCGAGAAAAGCTGCAGCAGTTTGGAGAAAGTGTCAACACTGACTAGGATGATCATGTGCCATTGGAGAGCCATGATGAAGTCCACTGCCAGGTGGGACCAAGGCCACTGTGATGAGGTCATAAGCTTACCAGACAGCGTTGTTCAACAGACCATTGTTTGGGCACAGGAAGTGCAGGAGGAAATAAATCATTGCATGTCATTGACTATGTCATGCCAGCAGTACTTTCACGCAGTTTCAGTGGGCTCCTGGGTGGCCTGTAGCTACAGCTGTGTGTTAACCCATGCTGAGTTTACCTCGTATGTGCAATTTCTTGATCAATGTCCTAGGTACTGCCCTTAAAAAGGAACAAAGCAAAGCAAAAATTGCAACAATGGGGCAAAATCCAGAATCACATTTGAGAAGCAACAGGTCAAATCAAAATAACATTATGAGAGAAAACACAGCTTTGTAAGTCCAGGCAGGGACACACTAACCATTACTTTGCAGAAACTAATTCATCTGACATTCTAAAACTTATTTTACCCCAACTGATCTAAAACATGCACATTCTTTTACCTAAATGTAACTGAAAGCCTTCTTGCAGTCTAATGTTATGATAGTAATATAATATAGAACAGACATATCTGCAAGCTAATCAGTAATCAGTACTTATCATTATTTTCACATTTATAAACCCTAAATATTATTAAATAATTAAATATTACTTCTAATAATTAAATAAAACAGGAACTTATATCTGCTGCATTCATTTACAAATGATATAAAGGATAAAAAATTCTAGCTCAGAAATTATATTGCATGTATGTATTATGTTTTATAAAAGTCTGCATTTTAATATTACAATAATGTTTGAGGACTTGTGTAATTCTTTTAGCTGTAGGCATTTTCTTTTTTTTTAATTATATGTTAAAGAAATAATGTAAACTTTCAATATTTGCGTTTTCATTGTTGAATAATCAGCCCTAAGTCTGTTTGTACTTCTTCTTGACTGCAGGTGTCTATGTCTGTGTAGAAGTTGATGGCTTTGAGATTTTTGAGAGAAGAGCTCAGACTTGTCTTTCATCATATAGTCTGATGCCACAGTGGGATCAGGTATGGACTTAACACGCACAAACACGACCAAATTCTTTTACATTACCTTTCATCTTAATTTGATTGACTTATTTATTCTGTACTTCATGTATGATTGAAATGAGTTTAAATGAGACATTGAAAAAACACCTGAACCTGAAACCTTGAGGTGATGCTATTATAGTGAATATGACCTTAATAATAGTTAAGCTGACTTTAACACAATGAAGCCTTAGGTAAAATCTCTCTCTCTCTCTCTCTCTCTCTCTCTCTCTCTCTCTCTCTCTCTCTCTCTCTCTCTCTGTTTGTGCGGTAGGAGTTGGTGCTGAAGGTGGATGGAGCTCAGAAACTCTATCTATGTGTCTCTCAGTCAGAGGAGAATATTTTGGGCAGAGCTATGATACAGGTAAGATGTAGCTTCATTTGGAATCCAGCAACAGATCATTTTCCTTAACATAATCACCAACCATATGCATAAACTTTATACATAATATAGCCTTATTATTTTGTGGGTATTGGGTCACCCTATGTGATATGAGAATAATGTTTGTCACAGTTAAATCCTGCTGATATGCTAAAAAAGTGGAAGAAAATGAATGTGAGTTTGGGCTCCGTAGAGGTGACGCTGTCGATCAAATACTCACCCCATCTGCTCGAGCCACCCAGCTCAGCCCCTCTCCAGAACCAGCCTGTATTCTGTGTGCTGATCGGAGATGTAGCAAGGTCAGAATTTCCTCTTGTTTTTCTAAAAGTCCAGCTATTTTTATTTTGTTTTACTGTGAAGTACAATGCTGTAGAAAAAATGGGTTAAAAATAGATGGAGCACCATTGGTTGATTTTATTGAGGTTAAACCAGTACCTACAAAGTCAAAGTAATTATAGTCTGTTCAGTTGTCATAATATTGAGCAACAATTCATTTATCCTTTCTGATTAAACGCAACATGAGAGATGACTGATCAGTGGAAAATCTAAAAGGAAATATAGTTATGTAATTCTGGAATGTTACAACATGGTAAAGTCACGGGAAGTTCTGCAAAAAATAAGAGCACGCTTTTTGGTCACGTTTAAGACTTGTTTCCTGCATGATTTGTTAAATGAATATCCTCTTTTTTTAGCTGTATTTGTCCATTGATGATACTAAATTTTTTAAACTTACCCTCTTTGTGTGTGTGTGTGTGTCTTTATTTGTTCACTGCAGACAAGAGCGTGTGCTGGTTCCTCATATAGTACGCTCCTGTGTGGACGAGGTTGAGAGGAGAGGACTGGAGGAAGAGGGCATTTACAGAATCTCAGGAGCCAGCAATGAGATTCAATCTCTAAAACATGCATTTAACACCAGTAAGTGTTTCTAATCACAGAATTAATGTAGAACTTCCATGACAGAACCTGCTTAAACAGTATTTTGTGCACAAAAATCTAAATCTCTTGTGCATACTGAACCGATAGCAACAAACCAGTTAAGTATATAAAATTTATTTATAGCCCTTGTGTTATCATTTTACATACTTACCTGATCAGTTCAGTATGCAGAAGAGATTTAGATTTCTTGACACAAAATATACTTATTTGTGAGAGAACATTGTAATTTAAGCTTGAAATATATTAAGCAATCTTTCATAGTTTAGATAAAACCATTATACTTCCAATGTGGCACTGTATCTATGTGGGAATTCAGTAAAACTTTTTACCATTATGTCCCTCTCTCCCTGATTTCTCTTCTCTTTTATGGTTCCTGTCTGTCCTCAGATTACTGGGAGGCTATGAGTAAGGTGAGAAATGTGGATGTGAATGTAGTGTCTGGCACACTTAAACTCTACTTGAGAGAACTGCCTGAGCCTCTAATTCCTGCTGCATATTTTCAGAGGCTTTCTAAAGCAATGGGTGAGTTTCTTGCACTTGCTGTTTTTTCTTAATCCCTCACTCTACTTCACACAAACTGACACACTGTGTATCTAACAGATCTGACTGACCCCAGTCTCAGAGCGAGCACCATGTTGTCTGAGCTGCACTCGTTCCCTGATGTCAATCGCAACACACTTCTCTTCCTCTTACATCACCTTAAACGGTAACTTCCTGTATTCTAGTTGTATTCACCTATCTCCTATAAACTATGTGTATTTTATAATATATTACGATTAAAGGTTGTCTGGACATTTAAAATTCACTTCCAGCGACCTGTCTGGTTTAGTCAGTAAACATTATCTTAAAGTAAAGTTAGTTTCTACTATTAACATTGGTCCGACTCCATTCTTCTCTTTGTAACCATTCTTCTCTTTCGTTCTTTCACCGTGTCTTAGGGTTGCAGAGAAGGAGGAACTGAATAAAATGTCTTTGAGTAATCTGGCCACAGTGTTTGGCCCTACTCTCATGCGCCCCCCAGCGGCGAGTCTAGATCAGTGGGCGCCACCAGTTGACATCTCTCAAGAGGTTGAGGTTCAGGTCAGTTATCCACTTCAAGTTTAGCGTCTCTGAATGTGAGACGTGTTTATAACAGTAATCTGCAACTCCAGAAACATTGAAGCAGACAGTGCATTATGGATGTCCTGGAGTCTTTATGTACGTGTCTTTCCTCAGGTCCATGTGATTTACCTCTACCTCCAGCTTCCGAATCTTCCGGAAGCTCTCACTACAAAACCATTGGATACAGAGGAAGACCCATGAAGGTTAAGCAGAATATCATCTTGTCAACATACATAGGCAATTTCAATGAAATATATACCATGTATATCTTATTTATTTAAAAAAAAAAGAATTGTAATACTTTCTGCATTGCCTAAATGATTACAGATTTTTTTTGTAACAAAAGTAGGAATTGATGAATAGTGCTTGTAAAAATGTACTTGGTACATTTAGAGGTTCTGAGCATGAGCCAAAAGAACGTAGAACTACAGGTTTGTGCTTAAAACTGTAAGCAGTATTATAATTTACTGGAAAGATAAATCATTTTTTATATTAACATTAAATTCTAAAATGCATTGATTAACTCCATTTGATAATTTGCCCTGACTGACAACCTCTGTACATCTAACTACACTAAAACTTAGGAGTTCAACCTGCTCAATTATTCAATTCAATTCAAGTCAATTAATGTGTATAGTACTTTTAACAGTGGACATTTTCTCAAAGAAGCTTCACAGATGTATAGAAGCATAGAATAAAAAATGTACAGTTTATAATGAAGGTATAAGTTATTATCATTGGAGTCCCTGAATATTTTGGGGTTCATTAATCTTTGCAGATGTTTTAGAATATTTTAGATGATATGTAACGATGCCTCAACCTACAAGTAGGATAAATTATTGTCATTAGATGTTTTTAGGTTATTTTCTTTAGTATTTGAGAACATTTTGTCACAGAAGTTTGTCTTGATATGCATAGCTTAAGAAACAACTTTTAATTATCAATAAAATATTAGTGCTGATTTTGAAGTTCAGTGTATAATATGCTGTATATTTTCCAGAATCCTTTTGACATTCTGATATTTCTTTGAAGCCCACATTGGACAATCTTGGCTAGGTCAAGTTGTTGGCCAGAATCAATAAGCGCTAAGACCAAAATTGTCCAGCTTAGACCAGCAATATTCAAGTATTTTTCCAACAAATACTTACAGATATGTTAATTGATGTTAACTCTTTTATAGAAGAGGTTTATTAATAAAATATTTACATTCGCAGCATTTGGCAGATGTCCTTATGCAGAGCGATGTACTGAGGTTCTCTGTAGTTTCAATCAAAAACAAAAACAAGATCCTTCTGCTAGTAAAATAAGTCTTATTCAATCAAGCCTTTTCAATCAAGAACAAAACTTATCGAGATTTTTACACGTAGATGATTTGAATCCGTGCTCCACAACTAAATTTCACTTCTACAGTTGATCCACTAGATGGGACAGTAAACATAGTAGATCTTGGGTTTATGGCAACTGTCCAACATATACACTATTGAGTCACCAATAATCTCTCCACCATCGCTACACAAATCTCCCCACACAATCCAAACAAATCAATCTGCTATGGTTTGAATTCAACAAGACCAAGCTGAGACTTACATACTGCAAGACATATGGAGGACACACACATGTGCACACGCACATACACACACACACGCATATGCACACACATCAAAATCTGTACTGATCCATCTCTGCTTATACACCAGGGTGTTAACTTTCACCATGCACACACCACCTGCTTAAAGTAGGCTACCCGTTTTGTTTCTCTCCACTTGTGACTTTGATCCATAATCCTGACTCTGGGGCAAAAAAAAAACTCTCCTGCTCTCAAAATTCCAAAAACCCCAGACAGGGGAAAAAGTCCTCTGGTGTCATATATGCAAAGAAACAAGCTCCAAGCATGGACATGGTAACAGTGAATGTCAGACTTAAGTATGTGTCATAAATCAGCAGCTCTATTCAGTTCTTATGACTAACTAAAGCATGCAAGAGGGAATGGTAATTTTTTTTAAAAAATGACCAAAGCTTCCATTAATTTTCTTCATCCTTGGCTTTATCTTTCTACAGGCTCTTGTAAGTTCAGGAAAAGAAATTAAATGGCAGTAAAAAGTGAAACCAGAGTTTAGCTTATAAAATCAATCCTGATTATTGTTGAATGGAGGACCAGTGCTGGATGTAAATCTGACAAATGTTGGAAATGTGTTCATGTGCCAGCTTTCAGTTTCAGTATAACCTTCTAGACTTTTCCCCAAACACAATAAAATCACATTGGATAAATATTTACTTTAAAAAAAATGAAATGAAATTGGCAGACTAACTGATTCATTTCTGTCAAGTTCCTGAGCAGATGGTGAGGTAAATACAGCAACCTTGATTTTTTAATTTTTTTTTCTAAACTTGATATTTTTGGGCCTTGTAATTGCTAACGTACTGGTTATTTAGAACACTGTGTTTGTACTGTAGGATATGGCGAACTACAGATGGCACTGCTTTTACTGGGGCCAGGTGGTGGGGGGGTCTGGTTGCTATGGATGCAGTACATTCATATGAAAGGTATTCATGCTTGGGATCAAGTGGATTGACCCCCTTGCTCTCGGGTTAACAGAAGCCGCATGTGTATCTGGTTCCCTGAGCTAACATGTGTGTCTGTGGATGAAGAAGCAGAGTGGTCGTCTGAGCATGAGTGTACGTGTTCAAAACACTGTGGGAAAGATTTAAGAGTGCGTTGAAGTTTAACTTTTGGTCTCAGTGTTCAGTCGTACAGAGAGAGAGAGAGAGAGAGAGAGAGA
>JAOTRN010000043.1:6884947-6903335 GCA_028566695.1 Bagroides melapterus | reverse complement strand
CGCAAAACTTATATAATAGTGTGACCCTTTAAATGGTTTATTAAATGATCCTTTAAATGATCTTTGGTTTTGCAAATAAGTGATTATGTAGCAATTCAAATATAAATATTAAAATATGAATATTGCTCACCTATGCTATATTGGGGCTGGTAAACTGGGGTTGGAGCAGCTTCTGGGATGCCTGGTGACAGAGAGTGAGGCTCATTATAGCAAGCACTGACAAGTTTATTTGTGTGCCTTTGATTTAGACTTTCAGCTTTTTTACACCTCACTGGTGTGTGTGAGCTCTCTAATCCCAGTGGTGGCTCATTAGTGCATACTGATCATGCATCTGCATGTGTCTGTGTCTTAACACAGATGCCAGAATTCGGATGTGTGCATGCTATTTCTCTCTCTATTTCTCTCTATCTCTTGTTCTCCAACAAAAACTCACACACTCATACACTTTAGCCATGAAAGGTCTTCAGCTCTGAGCCAACCATATATTATAGCTGGGACTTGTCCTTTTGCCCATAGCTCTGACACAACTGGGACAGTGACACCTTATCCCTCACCTTGGCCCCCATACTATAGCCTCCTCTAGTTGCCTGTACATGTCACCATGGGCTTCATATCCTACACACGATGTGTATGCAATCAGTTACGATATATAGCTACAGTACTACTGCATATGCTTCATGTACTGATGACTCTGTGTGGTTTTACACCACTAAGGCTTTGCATCCTGAAACAATATGAGCCTTGTGAAAACAACTGCACACATGACTTATGACTTATGTTTCTTTGTGCAATAAATGTTCTGCATGCTTACAGACAACTGCTGGAATGCAAGATAAAGACCCCCCACCTTTTGCCAGTGTCACGCTAATAATACGGCTCAGGTCAGTTTCCGAGTGTGGAACGATGAGGACATTTCCTGTCCTGTATTAAGTGGCAAATGTTTCATGGGTGCTGGCCTTAGCTAGGTTTTTAACTGTGGACTGAGAGTAGACCTCTGGTTATAAATAACCTAGTCGGCCCCTGCCCAGTAAAACAACAAACAAGCTTGTCTTTCACTGAGCCCTTACTAGTGAAGAATTATGTGCCTGCCAGCCCAGGAGGGACACTGGCTGCTTGCCTGAGTGCTGCAACAGGTGCCTCCTGTATGTGTCACCTGAGTGGAGATTTAAAAGTGTCGCCGCAACCACTGCGTAGATTTACAGAGCAATGCATGCAGATTATCACCTTCAGGGACAACATCAGCAAGAATAAAGAGTCTCTAAATCCAGTAAAGGCTGACTACCAGGTGAATAAGAGTTCAGGCATACTAACAAAGGCCAGAGGAGGTTTAGAGCCTTGTCTGGAATCACAGTTAATGACAGGAACAAGAGGAAGCTTGTTGGGATTTCTTTTATATCCCACATCAATAAATAAAAGGGTAAGACAGTATATTGATTCAGTGGCCAATAAGTGAATTAAACAATTAATCTTAATTAGGCCAAGAGCAGGCAATGTCAATATATAAGTTATGAGTCATTTGAAAGAGGAGAGTACAGTGAGAACAATCATGACAGCAATCAACTTGATAAACTCTATTGTCTCCCTTACATGTGGTGCTTCCCCATGATATATATCCTCTCCTATCTGCTTGGCATAGTCTTGTGTTAAAATACAGCATACGGGTTTGATTTGCAGCACTTACGAATGCAGGGCCGGAGGGGTGAGTGGCCGTGTTTGTATCCTGGGGCACAGCGGTTACATCTTTGTCCTGTAACTCCCTCCCTGCAGAGACATTGGCCTGTGGACTGATTACACCATCGGCCCACTGCACCCAGAGGATGGCACTGACATGCTGGAGTAATGAAGAGGAAAAGAGAAAAAGAGAGAGACAAGAGAAGAAAAGAGGTCAGAAAAATATATTATATAAAAAGATATTATTGTGAAAATAAAACATTCACATACATTTTTACTCCGATGGAATTTGTAAGTGTGACCTGAATTTTACAGTATGATGTTTTTCCACATTTTCTAAGAAACGAGTTCAGGAGGAAGTTATATAAATGTGGGAGATTGATAAAAAGAAACAATGTAACATAAACCCTCCTAAAGGCAGTAGGAATAAAAGTGTCTATAAAACCAGCAGACATAACCAAGCAACTCCATCAGACTGCACTCTTTTAAACAAACTGCTTCAAAAAATGTGGGGTTTTCAGTAATCAGGCCAGGCTCAAGAGTACCACATTGTAAATCTAGTCTATCAGATCTGAAATATTTAGTTAAAATTAAAAAAAAAAGAATATGTGACAGTTCTTGAGATGATGAATAAAACTTATAAGTAAACCAATCGGAGCATGATATATATGGGACGTTTACACACAAAGGCCGCCCACAGTGTGAAGTTATATTAGGACTGAAAGCTTCTATAAGCATGCCACGAACATGAGAGCAAAGGCCAAATGTCAGAGCACATTCCAGCAGTCAAAGTGTAGCCATAACATAGACAAAAATCTCCCATGCTTTCTTTCTCATATACACAAGTTTGAACATCAGGTGATGCACTGGCACAAACTGTACTGGTTAATTGCTCCAAAATATCCGCATCTGTATCTGTATTTGAACTTAAACCCAAAGTGGGTATGGCCTAAACTGTTTATTGGACTCCAAATATTCACATCTGTATCTGTCTGAACCTTAAGCTGGTAAAGAATAAAGATCTCTCATTGATCCCGACCATGCAGACAAAAAAAAAACTTAATTCACACCACAGTGACTCTGACCAGTCTGTTTGATGACTATCTGTGTAAGTGTAAATGCGTTGTGGGTTTTTTCCCATTTTAATGAATCTGGTGTTTTGGACCTGTGAGCTTCTTATGTATCCGACTTGATGAAAGTCTTGTCTCAGCCAGGATGCCATGTGAACATTTCTAAACCTAACATTCTTAACGGTCTAAAAAAAACTGAAAAACCAAATCTAACAGTGCACCCCTTATTCCCATCTGCATTTGTATCTGTATAGAATGCTTTCAATGTTAATATCAAATTATGTATTTGTATTCTGTTACGTATATTAGTTATATGATGATAATCATTTAGCCTTAATATAGTCTGGGCATGTACACACACACACACACACACACACACTGACGTTGGCAGGCCTTGCGATGGTTGAGGGTCTTGGTGTGGTCACGTGTATATCCATTCTGACACAACTGACAGTGGCGTCCAGTTGTATGGTGTCTGCACTTCAAACACACTCCTCCGCTGACCCGGCCAGATTGCTGGAACAACGTCATACTGAACCTACACTTATTGGAGTGGCCATTACACTGACATGCTGAGAGAAAGAGGGAAGGAGAGAGGAGGGTCATGGGTAAAGGAATTATTCTGTAATATATTGCATATTTCAGAGTTTCTTAAATAGCTTAATAGTTAAAAAGCAATAAACCAAAATGAGATCATTGAAGACAAAAATATGGACACACACAGCAATCATAACTCACGGACGCACGGGTGTGGCTGGGTGGGCGTGGCTCGTTGCCATGGCCGATCATAATAAAACGGCTCACAGACATCGCAGTCTGGTCCAGCAGTGTGATGTTCACATTGACATACTGCATGACCTTTGTCATCACGACGACAACGAGACGCATGGCCATTACATTTGCACCTGCCGCCCACCTGGATGTCAGAGAGAGCAAGAGGAAGTTTGGGCGGGGTTGAGAGAGAGGATGGTGTGCGGTGAACTTTATTTCTTAATCTGGAACGAGATCTTTCACGTCTTGCATTGTTTCGACGCTTCCTCAACTCCTTCCTCTTAGAGTTTTTACCCTGATTTTCTATCATCCAATCACACACAGCATCCTGGCATGGCTTCCACTGAGGAGCGTCTTTCTTATGGCCTCGTCCTTTTACTCTGCCTTCCTGAGTTTCAGTCTGTTTACGGGTCACGTTGTGTCCGGTTTCTTGTGAGGAATTCTTGTTGCGATTTCTTCCTGATAATTTTTCTAGTTTTTCCTCTTTCCTGTGTCTCCTTATTTCACTACTTTTAATCCCTTCATTCTCTGTCCTTTGCTTTTCATTTTGAGTCACTTCATCAAATGACCTCACTGGCCATTTAAGAACCCCACCCACTTCATCTGGCTTCTTGTCTTGTTTGACTGATTTTCCCTGTAATTGATGAAATACTATCCTGATATCAGTGGCAGTCACCCAGTCCTGGAGGCCAGGACTGTATTCAAAATCAGAGGATGAAGGACGTCCATCTAGAGTGGAAAAAGCCAAAACAACCCCACCACGGTGTTTCTGCAAGGGCCTTGGATCCGAGCACAGACTCTCAGTCTCCTGGTGTCTGCTATGAGCGATAGACTGAGCAGGAAGTCCAAATTTCCCCATGCAGTCGCTGGAGTAGAACTGCAGGGGACGCCAGCTACGACCGTAGTCCATTGATTTTAGGATAGAAATGGAGAAAGGATCAGTGGGCTCCACCTGCTGGCAGAATTGTAAGCTGATGTACGTGACCTCAAAACGTCTGCCTAACGGAACGGTAAAGGTCCAATCCCCGGTGACTGAACCTTCTGAAGCTTTCCAGCAAGTCAGATTATGGGGATTATGGAGATCAGTCAGGGTGCTGATGTTTCTCTCGGTCCCTTGATGCAGGTCTTCAGCCTTTACAGGCACACCGTAGGCAGCGTTAATAAAATCGGACAGGCAGTGTCGTGCACGCCCATCCAGGTGGTAGCAGGGGTCATGTGGTGAGCTCCAGCGAAGTTGGGATTGAGAAAGTGAAGGGGATAGAAACGAGTGAGGGAAGAAACTGAGAAAGAGGGAGAAGAGAAAAGAAAGGGCTAGGGAGGGAGGGGAGTAATACTGGGGCATGATGTCATCAGGCCTGCAACAGAGAAAGCAACAGGAGAAAGAAGGTATTTCTTTAATAACAAACAGGTCAGATCATAACAGGAAAGGATTATAATGGATTTATTTGACACAAGAATAATACCACAAGAGTGAGAGCATTACAACACATTTTCTCCACCTGCACCATCTGTGCCCCAATTGAAAACATCCCCATTCATGGCACAGAATAGATGTCAACCGTTTTACAGGAAACACTAACCAACCAATCAGAGGCCAGTGTCTCAGTGGGGGGGGGGGGTCTTGCATTTTCTTCTGCACCGTAGGTTCTAGCTTGACGCAGCTTTTAAAACATTTCTGATTTGACGTCTCAGAAGAAAGATCCCATGAAAAAAAGGAATTAGGGCAATAGAATGTGTGAGGCATGAAGGCAGTTTCTGTGAGAAATGTCAAAAAGCACAGGGAACAGCTGTCTTACGAGCCCAACCCCTGCGCCATTCATCAAATTTATAGTCACTTTCCCATTCCTAATCCAAACCTGGGGGTACAGAGAGTAGAGGATTGAGAAAAGAGTGAAAGCTTGAGTGGAGAAGTAAGAACTAGGCTGAGTTTTAATAGTTTAGAGAAATAGGAGCTGTAGAATGATAAAGCAAGGAAGAAAGAGAGTGCAAAAGCAGTAAATATAAGTGACACTTATGAATGCAGGCTACAGAGGCAATGAAATGGTCTGGCATTTGTTTAACTTACTTCATCCAGAACATGAACTTCTCAAGTAGTTTAGTATAATGATATCACAAATTCTATATTATTCTGTCTATGATGAATTTTAGAAAGCATGCAGTTGACATATTTTGGTGTCCTGTTCTCAAGATGTTGTGGTTATATCACCATGCCTTATTAAAATGTTTTGCAATGCCTGTCAAAGAGGAAATGGTAAAAGGCAAAGACAACACAAAACTTGGACAGCTGGCTTAGGGGAGCAAGGGAAGAAGAGGGGAAATGGAGATTAAATGAGAAAACTGAGTGGCAGATTTAGTGAGACTATGTGAAAAGGCATGTAAGACTTACTGCACCACCTCTTAAAGAACATGGTGCAGCTCTCCTCTCTGTGGCTATGTGCAAACAAGTCTCTGTCTCCTGCTTAACTCTGAATTCCTTGCTTTTCATTTATTTAGTACTTGTCACCTGCAGGCATGATGTACAGTGAAGCCAATTTTCCCATAACAGTTTGATATAGTAGTTTGAGATAGGCAGGCATGCCAAAAGAGAACCTCACATACCACAGCCATAACAAACCTCTACTTGTCTGTCTGTTTTACACTTAACATTTCCACAGACTTATTGATCAATTTTATTAATTCTGAGGAACACTCACATCCAAGAATAATAAACATTTAACAATGCAGTGTGTCAGATCCTGCCTGTTTTAAACTTTGATTGCCTATAAAACTCTAAGCAGAGGAAATATATTTATAGTTTAAAAGAATACTATTTTAAATCTGTTTAAACATTACAAATTCAATTTGTTAACTTGTGTAGGGTAGGCATATAAGTAATAAGTAATACAAAGGAGACACCAACATCTTTTGAATATAGTTATATAAATAGTAATTTCTCCCTTTAGAGATTTATACACTACTTTCTATATACTACGTACTGCCAATATAACTTTTTTCAAATAATAATTAATTATAAATTACAGACATTTTATAATCATCTGCAGATCCACTCAGCATCCCGAATATATCAAAGCATTCCAAAATGGCTTTTTGATCAAAAAACCTGATACTGTAATACTTGCTTTTGTGAAAGTCCCAGGTTTGTTGTTGTCTTTGAACTCCTGGCAAAGTTTCTCAGAAAGTATATATATATATATATATATATGGTTGGCTTTAAATGACCCAGTGCACCTTTATCAAGCAAAACCTACGGCAAAACCAGAGTTCAAAATGAGATCTCGCTCGAAGTCTGTATGTGATTCCTTATTTTAGTGCATATTTTGTAAGCACTGCCCCAAAGTTATGCTGATTTCTCTCTTCTTTCTCTCGCTTTATCACCTGCTCCTATCGTTCTCGGACTATTCCTAAACGGCGTTAATGTCCTAACAAGCGTGTGACACTGACAGCAGAGTCAGCAGGCCTGTGTAAACGGGCCCAGTAGGAGAGAGAGAGAGAGAGAGAGAGAGAGAGAGAGAGAGAGAGAGAGAATTTGTGTGTGTGTGTGTGTGTGTGTGTTTGAGAGAGAGAGAGAGAGAGAGAGAGAGAGGTGAGACAACTATGGTTGCCAGATAGTCTTCAACCTTTTCATACTTACCCCATAACTGTCAGAAATCGAAAACAATTTATGAAAAGCGCTAGAGTATTAGCTGTACCCTGTCAGCCCCTAAATATGATTAAGCAGGCAAAAAAGCAGACACGAATGATTACAGAGCATTTGTCAGAGAATCAGAGACCTTTAAAACCAGGGTATAAATCTAAAACTTCTAAAGGTCCAGCTACATGAAATTCCTTGCTTAGCTCGACTGAAGAGGGTAAATAAATAAATAAATAAATAAATAAATAAATAAATAAATAAACAAACAATGTAATGTATACAAAATTACATACAATAGTTACATACAATAGTTTACAAACTTTCCCATTTCACTGCACGTCAATCTGGCAACACTGTCCATCTGCATGTGTCGTGCTGCAACCCGTCCGAATGAATACACGCGACACCGCTGTCACAAACTCATCGGTCTTTAATTGACCGTGTGATTAATTAGCTCTCAGATATCAGCTCTCAGTGCCGTCTCTGTATCAGCAGCCTGATGAGTCAGATGGTAAGTTAGGAAAGAAAGCGATCAGGGACATGTCAGCTTTTGATGTACACGGCTGACATAATAAAGTGTGGAGGGCATGATTGTGTAATTTGTGCCTGTACTTCGATCTGTTAGATTGCTGATTGATTAATGAAATACTGTTTATTTGTCTCAGTAGACTCCATGGATTAGATGTCATCTAGAAGTGTAAGTTTGGACTTTCGCAGCACTCCCTGAAGGCCACACTGTTTTAGCAGACCAGTCCTGCCTGATGGCCATTCCAGCAGTGCGGATGTGGTTTCAACAATTTATCCTTCACTTTCCATAAATTCACACTCTCTGCGACACAGGAGAAAGATACTTGAGACACTTCGACTGAAGCTGACTTTGAAGATGAGAAGGGCTTTTTCTGTAGCCTCAGAGCCACGATGTGTTATCACAACGTCAAGGAGAAATTGGCCAAAATACTTTTGTTTATCTTTAGACATAAATAAAAGTCTTATTTCAGGCCACACAAGTTAAGCCTACAATGATCCCCATAAACGAAGGCATGTTTGTATACTATGGAGTTACAAACTATGTTTAGGTTTTTAATAGCTTTTGGTACAATTTCAATTAAATCGAAATGATTAAAACATAAAATAAAACAGTAAATAAAAAAAACGTGTAGGATGTATGGCTAGGTCTATAAACCAGCACACGATTTATTTATTTATTTCGTTTTTGCAGTGCTAACTGTTTAATCTTCTTCAGTATAATCTGGTTGATTTATTTAACGGATTTTTTTCTTTTCTTTTTTTCTAAGTTTAGTAGTCTATCCTGATAAAAAGAGCACCTTTTCGCCAGAGGCTTATAGGCATAACTTCAAGAGTTTAAAGACCACTTTATAGAATAGTTAAAGATGGTTACATAGTTACAGACCACTAACGAGCTCCATTCAGGCCCACATATGCTATTTTATTCATTTACAAGACTGAGGTCCCGCACAAGTTTCTCTCCTGCCCAATCTCCCTGTAATCGATTTTACACACGGTTTGGCTGAACTCGGAAAGACCTGGATACCTGTCAATTTCCGTGCACTCTGCTGTTCTTTCAATGCTAAATGGGAGCTCTTGCTGTCTGACAGTTTGCTGAGCCCTGGCGCTGTTGTCCAGCTTTAACGCAACTCGTCACTGAGCTGATCCACAGTACTGACAGAAGGGTGCAGGGAGAGAGAGGGAATTACAAGAAATTGGATGATGGATTTGGAAAACTCCCTGTTATAAATATATTGCTGCAAGTTAATTGTTTCATTTTTAACAGCAAATACACGCATGAATAACAAACGTATTTTAGTCTCTTTCAAAAGATAAGTTTAAAAGTAAACAAAAAAACAAAAAAAAAGTAAATTTAACCAGCAAGACATTTACTTTTAGTTAGGTTTCACATGTGTGCTAATATTAATACATTAATGTTTAATATATTTATTGTTTTAACTGAACTATTGGTCTAACTCTTGGAACATCATCAGTCCTATTTTTTAATGTACAATATTTTCTAATAAATCTGGATACTCTCCGTTATAATATTCGATTCGATTCTCCCTGAAGTCTCTGTTTCTAATTTACCCATCTTTGCCCATTCTCTATATATCTATATCTGTTAAAACTGTACCAGATGTCCTACATAGTTTTCTTTAAATTAATTTTCCAAAAGGGAATGTTTTATATTATTGTTTTGTATTATAGGGTGCACCCACATTAAAGTTTTTGTACACTGTAATAATGTTATAAACTGTAAAACGAGGTTGCGTTTTTTTTGTTTTTTTTTAAATATCTTTTCGTCCATACGCTCAGGGTGATACGGTGGTATGGTTGCACTTATTTGTAAATGCTCACAGAGAGCATTCTCATTCCATTTTAATGTGGCTGAGTATGCAGGCCAAATGATCCAAATTAACATCTCATAAAATCTCTTTAAAGTTTTAAGTATGACGGGAAAAGATCTAATTATTACACCTCTATTAAACTAAGGAAGGCCCCCACACATTACAGTCCCTATATAGAAATATATGTAAGAGAGCCGACACCTTCTGTAATTAAACATAAACACACATTGCTGCCAACACCTTTGATAGTTTTAGTTGTCCTCGGAAAGTGTAAACTCTAGAGGACCTCGCGGTCCAAACACAGCGGCCACTTTGTGCATCAGGTGCATTAATCTAATTTTAGAGAAGCAAGTGACCTGACAGGTCTCAGAAAATGGATTATTGCCCCTCGTATCTTTAGCCGGAGCCTTTCGTCTATCATACGGACACACACTCCGCCTCTGGCCTCATAGGGTCCTAATAAATGGTACTATGGTTTGCATTAAGGACGTCGATATACTGTTTAAATAGCAACCATATTATACCACAAATCCAAGTTTTTCTCTTAGTATGAATGTGAAAAATGTCAATTGTAATTAAGCCCACCTTTCACCACTTCTCATATGAGCCAAAACCTCCTAGAGGATCCAGACTTGCTCCATGAAGTAATGTTCTTAATAGGCATGTCCAGACATGAGACTCATAAATCTACAACCTGCAAATAGATGCTCGTGCTGCCTTGCAAGTCCTAATTCAGACAAACCCTCAACCTTCATCTGCTGTAAGCAAATATTTTATTCTTAATCCGCATATGCCATCGATATACTGAGTTGTACTGTTCATAAGTTTAACAAAACAAAGACCTAGTTCAAGTTTGAAGTAGAAACCATATGGAAGAGAAAAAGAGAGAGAGTGAGGATCATACACTCTCCCACGCTAGATTAGGCGCCCTGGCATTGAAAGTTCCTTGGGAGTTTTCGCTCCACTGTCAGTGTTGAAAAACTGAAAAACAGATGCACATGAAATCGCCCTAGAGCTTCCTTCACTAAATGCCAAGCACAACATTTCCACAGTGAAATCAGCCCGAGCTGTCAGACCTGCACATCGGTTCCACCTCATTTAAGCTTAAAGGCACATGTGTTAGTTACGATCTTAAATGTTAATAACACTCAGAAGAGGGTTGTGTGGACATTTTTCCAAGAAGCATCATTAACTTTGAAATCACACCCATCCGCGAATGCTCATCCGCCTAATAGAACGTAATCAATAAAATCCGTCAAAACCATGTCTTCAGACACTTACAGCAATTTCTTTCCTTTTTGTAACCGTTGATATTGCTCTGGGATTTGAATTAACTGTAACTCTGCTCAATCATCATAATGATCATTTAATGAAAAACTCGGCTTTATGACTATATAATCACAACCAGTCGGATGTATCAGGTGACCCGACATGTGTCGTTGTGGAGAAGAGAGCCAGAGGAAGGCAAACGGAAATTGCGTTTTTAATAAGAAAATCAGCCTTTCGCAGCTGGCCACCTACACAGGCCATAGGTCGCCAAAGGCTGCTTTTTGTCTTGTGTTTTTTTGTTTTGTCCCATAGTTTTAAAGTGAAGCACCATCACAATTAATCAGTTTATATAAACAATCCCCACATGGTGTCCAAACCAAACATCGTTAATCTGATGTAACGGGGAATTATTTGAGGTCAGCTATTTCCTGACAAGGAATTCTAAATAGTTTCAAACAACTATTTCATAATTAGGGCAATAACTCAAACTAAGAATATTAATTAACCTTCAGATGAAGAAAGCATTTAAAAAAAACCTTCATGTTATTTTATAAATAGTTATTTAATTAACTCATGTGCTTCCTTTTTAAGATTAGAGGAACGCACGAAAGATATGAAGAAAAGCTCTGAAGTTTAAAATGACGCTTCACCCTGAACGTGTGTTAGAGTGCTTAATTTAACCACAATAATAGACGCCACATGTAACTAATTTGCTCGTTACGCATAAATAAACGCGTGCGTTTTAGCAAAAATAAGCGAAACCATCAAAACCTTCAGATTTGTGGACAAACAAATTAGGCCCAATTATAGTAACATAAATTATAATTAATCTAGCCTAATTCTATTAACTATATCTCAAGTTCTATTAATTATATTAAATTATACGTTTTGCTTTATTGATTTCACAATAAAATATATTGAAAGGCCTTGTTGGTTCGACTCAACCGCAGCAACAACACCACCTATAATAATAATAATAATAATAATAATAATAATAATAATAATAATAATAATAATAATAATAATAATAGAGGAAAGTATCGAATAATAATAATAATAAGAAGAAGAAGAAGAATATGATGATGATGATGATGATGAAGATTATTAAGAAAATTTTATTATTATTATTATTATTATTATTATTATTATTATTATTATTATTCATTATTGGTGTTGCTGCTGTTATTTTCGATTATACTATGTTTGGCATCGAAATGTCCTCTGGACAATTCTCAGATTGACAGATTTTCTTAAGGGAAAAAAAGGAAATTGATATAAAAACAATACAGAAATTGGACATATATTTATTTATTTTTTTATATAGATCAATATGGTTATATTAATAATCAAGGTTTTAATTCAAGTTTATGTTCAATCCGATGGTTCAGACCAACGTCACCAGAATTCCACATCAATAAATCAATAAATCATTCCAGTCTGTGCATTCCTTTTGCTAACTCTAGAAATTGATTTCTCCCGCTAGTCATTCTCAAAGTTCGATTCACTTCAGAGAACACTTCTTCCCCACATATCAGCTTGCCAATGCTCTCTCCTGCACTTTTATATTTAAAGTTTCTACTCTATCATAAACCCATAACCGGCCATAAACCAGTGGTTTATGATTAAGAGGAATAACAAAAACAGTCAAAATAGTGACTCCTACCATGTGCCGCGCTGCCGGTTAGCCTGCGTCTCATAGGGTCTTTGATCAATAGTGCCACAGCAAGCAACGCGCGCGGCGAACCCATTACTGTCGACGTTACGTCACACACACACATACATACACACACACACACACACACACACACACACACACACACACACACACACAGCGCTTTGCTAACGTTGTAGTTGCAGGCGCGCGTTTCAAACAGGTGGAAGCGAAACCCGCAAAAAAGGCGTGCGCAGTTTTAGCCACAGTATTTTCCACATAGAATAATTTGCCCAAAGCTATTTTGCGGTCAAGTGTGTAGGTTAAGGTTAAGGGCACGCCAGCATGATATTGAAGAGACAGACGCGTGGTGATTAATTCTGGTGTCAGTTAAACGCACAAATGACTGAAAGAACACTTGAGAAAACAACGCAATCCCTGGAGTAAGTTAGCTTGAACATGATTGAAGCTCGAGAGAGAGAGAGAGAGAGAGAGAGAGGGAGCAATGTGAAGGAAAAAGAAACAAATTAACTGAGAGAGAAAAGATGAAGCCACTTTCCCAGAGCAGTCCCATAAAGCTGATTGATGACTTCCCTTGAGGACTGTTTCCCAGGTGTGTGTGTGTGTGTGTGTGTGTGTGTGTATGGGTCTAATGCACCAGAGCAGTACAGTTAATCGTTGATATCCTTGGACAAAAGACAAGTATAATAAATGTGTTGTATTTGCAGGATGATTGTGCATCACATGAACCTGTTACTATGCTAGAGCTTGGATCAAGACAGAGCATCAAGCCATATTGTGCAAGGTATGTAGAAATAACGTGCACTCTGTGATGGAGAAGAGGAGCAGGAGAACGTCCAAACATTGAGACTAACTGCGTCTGGAAGACCATGAAAGTGCTAGTGAAGTGAAGATGAAAGCTACTAAATCCCAGATGTTTATTGCAGGTATGGCAACATTCTTGGATCATGTTTGTGATCTTGGACAAAAACTGTAGTAAAAATTTACAATAAAAAGTACAATTTGTTGTTATGTCTCTAAAATAGCTAGTGCATATTTTTTAACACTGATTGGAATAAACAGATATTAGAAAAGGTTCAAGGGTCTAGGTTTTAATTCTTTTTATAAGATCATTATAACACTAACTTACAAATATCAATGCTTCCCTTCCCCTTTTGTGATATCCAAACTATGTTTTAAAATGATTCATGCCCTAACAAGATACTAAACAGCTATGCATGCTTTGGAACAAGCAATGTAGTGAGAGAAACTAATTTTTCTTTTTACGGCAAATGACAATGTGAAGCCGTGGTGGGCAGCTGCTGATTGGAGTGGCACTGTGAAGCATGTTAGTATTAATTACATGGATACGTTCTCACAACATTTGAGACCAGTCAGTGAAAGTATGCAACATGTGAAGGGAAATTCCACAGTATTGATATCAAAACAAATCCATGCCTAGACAAAGAAAACATTATCTAAGAGCAATTACCTTGGTATTCCGTCCTAATTCCAATTTAAAGTCATCCAAGAGACCGTACAAACACACAGCATGCCCAAAGGAGTCTCTCAGTATAGCGAGAATAATAGAATGAAGAAAAGCACAAGCACTGCTAGAAGGAAACTAAAGGGAGTTTTTTTTTTTTTTTTGCAAGAGCTTGTAGCTCTCCCTCTAGTGTTATTTTTTTTTTATTTTTTTCTTTGCAGAAGACAGACAAAACAATGTCCCAGTGTTTTGAATTGCATTTCACAGTACATTCTCTTCTGAAGACAAACTTGTGCAGAAAGGCAGTATTCATTCTGACTCACAGAAGATCTCATCATAGCAGCATGTCATGGCCTACTCTAGATGGTATGGCTTTTCGTCATCATAAGCAATCTGAGTGGGTGGCAGATATATGTAAAACAGGCATATTCTTGTGGAATTGTGTGCTCTTTCAGGTTAATCACGTCAGCTGTAGCACTTCCAAACAAAGCTTTCTAACGAATTAAAACCACACATCATCAAGTGGAATTTAAGGTCTGTAATTAGGTGAGTAGTAAATCATTGAAGTGGACAGCTGATCCAGTGTAGTTTGTCAAAAAAAGTAAAGCCTGATTTAATTAATTGCTGATGAATGGCATATGCATGGTGTGCAATTACCCAATGTAGTTACCCTGGAAATATATTAATATATATTATTGCAAGCTTGTGTTTTTCTGCTCAGATATACTGCTTTTTGCTAAACACCTGCACAACATAATGTACTGAAATACTTTTAGTCTGGTCTTATACACTGGGACACTCACCAGAAAACAGTAACAAGAGCAGGAACAGTGTACCGCTGCAACAAAGACATGTATTTTTCAGCTGTGATGCTATTTCACTCTGTCTACAATAAAGAGTCCAACAAAAAACTGTATTCACACTCAGTCCAAAGGCTGATTCATTATAGTATCCTGTCAGATGCCATCAGAAAATAATGATTTCATCTGAATCATATAATTGGAGCAACAGGTCAAATATATATTCGGATATTCCACAAATCTCCAGCTGCTGTTTGAGAGGATTTAAAAAAAAGTCAAACTCATTACAAGTGTAAAACACATTACATTCTGTTGCAGTCCGAACATTTATGAGTAAGAGTCTTCTTCGGAATTCTTCAGTAGCTGCTTTATCCTGGTCAAGATTGTAGTGGATCTAGAGTATATCCAAGTATCATTGGGCACAAGATGAGAATACAGGGCGTATGCAGGGACAATTTGTAGTAGGTAATCTGCCAAACAGCATGTTTTTTGTTATGCAGGAAACCAGTAAACCCAGAGGAAACCCACACAGGTTCAGGAAGAGCATGTGAAATCCCACACAGACTGTAACCTGGGCTCAGCATCAAAGAGGGAAGCCTGAGGCTATGAGGCACAAATAATACCCACTGTGCCACTCATGAGCAATTCGTTAGGTTTTAGTCAATTCTATTGTGTAGTTTGAAAGGATAACGCAAAGAAAGCTTCTGTCACACATTCACTAACACACTGTTGCTCAGTCTCAGTCCTGGAGAGTCATTCATGACTTCCCTATTCACCCACTAAGTGAAAGGACTAAACCTCTAGGGTTAGGATTAGTGAGGATTTTACCCTATCAGTGCAAATCATTCTGTCTTTTCCTGTCATTAATTCCAAAACAAATCTGGCAGGTGTCACTTGAATTATGCAGATAAATTATTGAGGTGTCTAGAGAGATGGATGTAGCAGATTTCCCTGGGGGTGAGGGATTAAATCGTGTCTGCTTCACTCGTCACAGAAATGAGCTGGAATTCCCCAGTCCCTGAAGGATGTGACCTGAGGAAAAAAAATACTATTGAGCTCAAGCTAAAAGAAGTAGGATGTCTTAATAGTAGATAAAGCCCCGATTCATGTTCAAATGTCATCTTACAACTTCACAAAAGCTAAATAAATATTCAATGTTATGCAAGAAATGTTGAAAAGAGATTCATACTTTTCATCTGTCTAAGAGCAAGGGTCACTTTAGGACACTATGAAAAGGATGCCGAAAAATAAATATCCAAAAAAATGCTGTCAATAGAATGTTAGCTGAAAGCCTCTAACTTAAAGCAACATGATTTATTATCAAATTCCTGCATCATAACAGTGATATTAAATTAATAACAAACTTTATGTTACAAATAAATTATTTCTCCTCAAGAAAAGGTTGCTTTAATCAGAGACGATGCTGAAGGATGCCATGCACTTACACATTATTCTTAATAAAAGCTTATCAGGGCAAATGGCAATACCCAGTGTCTATGTAGCAACACAAATGTGCACATAGACATGAAGTATCAGGTGTCAGTCTGCTTCTACATATCCACTTCCCCAACCGTAGTGGATCAGCAAGCAGCAGGATATACTACAAGTGCTGCCTGACAAGTCTATCAGAAGGGAGAGCAAAAATTGTAAAGAATTAAGATACTACTGCCTCCTGGTGGCCGAAAAGCAAATAAGAAAGCAGTTACATACAAGTACATTGGATGTTCCAAAATACTGATAGTGCCAGAGCTGAGTTTCTGGGGTTTTTTTCCACTTTATTTCTTTCACTAAATATCTAAAAAAAAAAAAAAAAAGAAAGAAAACATAAGCGCAAAATTTTATACACCCTCTCATGTAAATGAGACAGCTTAGTTCCGTTTCATACAACTGTAAATATTTATTCCCTCATCAGACTGTCTCATGATGTTAAGAAGAAAAAAACCCTGCATCTTATCATGTTACAGAAAAACTGCAATGTCGTCTATCCTGAAGACCTTAATGTGTGTGAAAACCTAAAGATATCTGACAGATTTGATCTGACAGAATGTTCTGTTACAGAAGACTCCTTCCATAAGTAATAAACCCCTCTAAATAAAAAAGAAAGAAAGAAAGAAAGAAAGAAAGAAAGAAAGGTTTTACTTGCTGTCAGTCAGTCAATTGCCCGAAATGAAACCAAGTTAAAACGTGTTCTATATTTATCTAGGCATTGGTGGAATGATCAAAGAAAAATATAATGAAGAAAAATCTTTGGTCTGTAAAGTAAATATAAACTGTTTTTTATTCAAAACCATAAAATACATGTCATAGTAATTAACACTAAAGACAATACAAACCCTCATAATGGCTTGCGTGTGTTCAGATCTTGAACATAACACTGAGGCACTATACATGGAGTGACATCATTATTGGCAGCTTTGCATAATAAACATTTTACAAACAAAAGTCACCATGTTACAAATGAGTGACCGCACTGAGGTTCAGCACTTTACTGGCTAGAACATTATCACAGTCTCTCTCTGAGATGGCTGAACAAAAATTATTCTGAACTGTAGCGTTAACTAGAACCAGCATACATACAAAAGTTCCTGTAAACATTTCTCCCAACCAGTACATTGGCCATTTGGGACGACTTTTCTTTCCCAGGACGGACGCATTCTACAAGGAAGGCTGAAAAGTCCAGCTGTCGGAGTTCGTCAGCCATGTTTCTGCTTTTAGAGTTCTCCTGCGTCGTGTGTTTGACCATCTTCCTCTTGTTCAGTCTCTGACTCTACAGTCGATCCCTTCACACCCAAATCTCCTTTCCATACCTCGTTTAGACATTCTGAAAAAATAAAAGAGCAAAGAGAAAAAAACATAATGAGAATGTCCAACTCTAAATGTCTATGGGATTACATTATTTTTTATAGGATTTTCAGTGTAAAGCATTACGAATAATAATGCACTTTTTTTTTTGCAAAGCGTGCATTATCATTCGGAATAATGAACTGTTTAACATATATAACATGAAATTAAAAAGAACAGAACAAATACAAATTAATAAATACAACAACATAAAAAAACTTCATTTTTATGTACAAGCTGTGACCAAAAAACAACCTTTTCACCCAGTTTTAAATGTTAGAACTGTGTGTGTGCATGTGCATGTGTGTGTGTGTGTGTGTGTGGTTCTCTCACCTGACTCTGAATGTTTCAGGACGTGAGCTTTACACAGGAATTTCTCCAGTCTTTCCTCCTGGTGATGAAAGTACCAGTCCTCTACCACCTCCTCATATTCCTCCAGCATGGTCTCACACTGAAACATAATATTATGTTACCTTGTACGCACACCTTTAACCTTCTAACACACTCTCACAATGAAATAGATACAGTGTTGTTCAGAAACACACCTCTATCATGCTGTCATATTGTAGCTTACACATGCTGTGGATTACAAAAACACTCCACATTCACACAGAACTGAACACAAAAAAGTGTGAACAAACTGAAAAGAACAGACACTGACTGGTGGTCATTTCAGAAGCTGGTTTTTACCTGTTTCTTCATGTCTGCCACCTCCACTGACGGCTCATCCCACAGCTCATATGGGATGCCTAGCTCCACCTTCACCCCCTTATTCACCAAGTTCTTCAGTGTGTTCATGGTCTGACTGGTGCCCTGAGCAACACACACACACACACACACA
>JAOTRN010000043.1:6865378-6877544 GCA_028566695.1 Bagroides melapterus | reverse complement strand
CTCTCTCTCTCTCTCTCTCTCTCTCTCTCAGGTGGGTATAACCTTGCCAACACTGCCCGCTGCTGGACCTATCTGACAGGGACAGTCCTGGAACAGACTCTGTCCTCAGAGATACCAGACCACGAAGTAAGACAGAGTCCCCTCTTTCCTTTCAACTCTACCTGAAATCTTTCTTCCCTCCATCCTCTGCACCCCCACCCCATCTCTCTCTCTCTCTCTCTCTCTCTGCTGAGTCACTGGCTCTAATCAAAGATGTCCGAGAGCCTCTCAAAAACGCATTTGTTTTCATGTGATTCAGAAAGGAGGTGTGTGTGTGTGTGTGTGTGTGTGTGTGTGAGTGAGTGAGTGAGTGAGTGTGTGCGGTGTGAAGGGGGTCTTAACAATACCACTCTGTCCCTGCTGCCTGACAGAGAGGGGCTTGTGCTTCTCTCTCCTCAACCTTTTTCTCCCTCTCTCCTCTTTCCTTGGAGAAAGAGAGGGCATGTGTTTGCACACATCATACTGAAAGGAAGGGTTTTTTTTTTTTTTAGGCTGGAGATTTTTTTTTTTTGGAGAAGAAGGATTGTAAATTCCCACATAATTGCTTCTTCAGAAGAGAGAGCTGGAGAGACAGTGTTTGTAGGGGAGAGTAGTGGCATGGAAGAGCTTTTTGAATGTACAGTGATAGGTTGATATCTCTCTCCGTCTCACACTCACAAAGAGGGTCTTTTAGCACTATAGAGGGCGCTTTCATGGTCAGCTAAAGAAAAGATGCTTTTGTTTCTTCAAACCTGAACTCTGTCAAGAGGTTGACCTTTAACCTCATTATTGGCCAATCAGCTCAAATAAGACTGTATAAATGTGGACTGACCATGGAGTGGAATAGAAGGCATCTGGGGCTTGTTGTGCTTTACCCAATTATGCGGCTATAAAAGGAATTAAACACAATTGTTTATCAACACAAACCGCAGTTTTTCCACTGATTTTAATTGTTCTATTAATTTAACACCACATCATACTTAATATTCAGTTAGGACTAATGTTGTGGAACATCAACAGTTCCTGTTGTCACTTACATTATAGCAGCTATAAACAGATATTTTCTCACCAGCCCCTTTTTTGTCTCTATTTAAAAAAAAAAAAACCCACACAGCTTTTCTTGTTAACAAGAAACCGCAAAGGGCAAAGTCCTCTGTCCTGTAGACTCTATTTAAGGGAGCAGTTCACCTAAACATCGCCTGTCAGAAAACTTCAACAGATCAGAAGATTACACACATTGTTTTATTTTGTCTAGGCTAATATTATGTGGAACATCAACTATACAATTTACTGTTACAAGTTCTTACTAAAGAAACATATTACTATTGCATTAATAAAAACCCTACAGCCAGATCTACTCTCTAAGCTGTGATGGTTAAAGGAAAAAAATCTGACTTTTCTTAAGAGATCAAGTTCAATGGAATAATTTCCTTTAACCACCTCAATTCAATTTCAACATAAATCTTCAGCTTATAAAGACATTGGAGTTTATTGTCAACTGGTAGTGTTATAGCAGTAATATACAGTCAAGATAATTCCTTGTATTGTATCTAGGAACATTGATGAGATGGTTTGTTGTGTCCTCAGAAAGAATTTAAGCCCAGTCACTTTAGGATGTGTGTTTCAATGCAGATCATTATACTATTCCTTAACCCTATAGATGTGTTCCCGTTTGAGGTGACTTTCGTTTGCTTAAACTGTCTTTAACCCCAACTCTTCCTGTCTAAACTTCAGCACACCACAAGCTCTCTTCTCTTCTCTTCTCCTCATTTCCCATCTACACCCCCCTTCTCATAGTGTCTATTTTTTTTTTCCTACAGGCTTTCAAATCACAGCAAGAGTCCCCCACCGCATGCACAGGCGCCCTCTCCCTGCTACTATTGTGTGTCCATCCAGGCCAAACAAAACACTCTTTAGCTGTAGTATGAATTTAGAAAAGATGATCAGATGGACAGTTAAAGAGTAAAAGAGAAAGGCGTAAAGCTGATTTAAAGTGTAAAGAACGAACCGAATGTCTAAAGCTATTGGAGCATAGAACTCTACTTTACTTGTCTTTTTTTCTGTGCTGTAAACTCTTTCTGTGTTTTGCTCTGCCAACAGTGGAAACAATAAGAGGCAGGGAATACAACAGCTTCATTCAAACAGTCAAGCTCCACACACTTGCACAGGCAGATGACCAAATGGAAGTCCAACAGAGGGTTATATAGCTAGACCCCAGCCAAGGACAGAACTGTCTTTTCTTTTCCTTTATATAGGCAGTAGCTCATGAGTTTGATGAAGCAATTTTCTCACACATTACTGTATAGTTTACAGTTGATATGGGCCAAAGCCTTTTTAATTTGACAAAGTTTAGTACTAACCAGGCCTGTAACAAACATAATCTTTTCCTGGCTCCCTGCTGTTCCAGGCACTTGTTCACATTCTCCTAATGCACTGTGTGCACCTGATCTATAGTAAAGATGAAGTATCAAGCTGTGTCCAAAACAGAAGGTGTAGCTGCCTTGATCCTTTACTGTGTGGTGTCTAATAAGGCTGTGTCCTAGAAGGCAGCACTTTCATATCTGTGATGGTGTTCAAAGTAGGCTTCATCTGGTTCACTAATTGGACATGTAGGAAATGAAGCATGTCTCAAAAGGCAGCACTGGAGAGTTTTGGATGCCTTTCAGCATACATACATACAGCCTGAGTAAGCAGCATTGTTGAGTCACATTTTTTTTTCCTTATGAGCCAACTGGTAGAAGATTTTATTCAGTGATCTTCAGCTTAGATTCTTTCATGTTTCATTTGAGGTTCACAAGTTGAAAGAGGTTAAATTTTACAATGAGGAAGCAGTTTTATTTTTCACGTCAATCTAAAAATAAGTCTCTGCTGACTGACTGCCTGGGCAAAATTAGAAAAGGCTTTGTCTTTATCAATCCTTATCAGTGATAAGTGGGAGAAGCAGATAATGTTTTTGTACCCGTGGTGTTAGGCGCTCCACCGTGACCCATGGGTGGAAACGGCCATCGCTGTTCAGCGGGCCGCCCACATGTGTACATCCTCTCTCCTCTTTTTTTAGGCTTTGTTTTTCCTCATTTCCGCTGAGCCGTTCCCAGCACAACCCAGTGAAATAACAAACAGCTAGCCCTGTGTTTCCCTTCACCATATACTCACTCCATTACTCATCCTTTCTCAGTCTCTCTGTCTTCTTTGCTTTCCCCTATCCATCTGTCATTCTCACACACTTTCTCCTTTTCTCCTAGATAGAGATGCACACTCATGCTCTCACATTCTCTGCGTTCACTTTGTGGTGAGTTTGGGAGGAGTCCTATAAAAGTTTGAGGGTGTTAGAGACCGGCAGCTGGACAATCAGCACCATTTCCCTCTATTGTGTGATGACACACAGACGCACACACACACAGACCCACGCGCGCATACACACACACACACACACAAAACAGCATGTTTTCTAATGAGACTGCAAAGTCATCCTCATACAGAAAACTATATAGTTAGCTCACGTTACATGTAGCAGATGAGGATATATACATGCAGCACACACACACATGCGCACACAGGACAGCTGTGGCTATGCTAGTCAAACATTGCTAAATGGATTAGAAGCACTCCTGTCCCGTGTGAATAATATTTGGAAAGGGGGGTCTGGCCCTCCTGGGATGAGCTCACAGAATAAAAGAGACCGCACTTTCTAGTGTTTGTGCTGGTTCTTAGGCGAAGAGAATTAGGTGTGAATAGAGTGTGAGAGGTGCAAATACAAAGAAATCCTTTTGACCGTTTCACCCTTGTGGTTCATTTGGATCTGTTGAATAATTGGAATGCAGTTAGATAAAGAGGACAGTATGGCTGAAACACATCCCAGATTGTGGTTTGAAGTAAAGAGGTTCACATCATCCTCATTTGGTTGTTATATAACACGTGATAAGTTTATTTCTGAGCGTCCTGTACGTGTGGTGGTGCATGCGGCCGTGTGCTCGTGTGCGTTCTCTGTCAGTGGTTGGTCTTTTCTGAACTCCACCAAACTCTGGCGACGATTGCGCCGCTCCTACACCTCCCAGTCTGTCTCCACACAGTATTGTGGTCCACATGCCAATTCACACTCGCACAAACACACAGCACACACACACAGAGGTGGTGCTGTAGAGGAAGGCAGGAAGACTAGACGACGTGATGTTTTTGCATTGTCTGAGACTTTGCCCCTAAAACGTGGGTTGATTTCCTGTTTTTTTTACATTAAGTTGATGTAGAAAGTAGAGGTGGAAAAAAAATAGCATACTATGAATGTAATATTGTGCGTCACAATTGCAGCATGCCTCTCAACATATTGAAACCAGGCAACACTTACAGTTAAAGACTAGTCAGTGAAATTCATTTCTAACCAGATTTTTTGAGATTTACTGAAACGCATAGATAAACATGTGGGATGTGCAGAATATGAATAGACAGTAGTTTAAATCTTTATTTCTTCATGACCCTATATATTTAATTGTAAATGCTAATTCACCATATTGTTTTTTCCGGCATAGAGATTGATTTATCCACATTTCTGCTCCCACATTTCTGCTTACTCCATGTAACTTTATTTGTATGGAATAAAACACAACAATGCATGCTGCCATAGGAAAATAAGTGTTTTATTTCACTTGTAGTACAAGCACAACAATTTACTATTGCTAATTTTTTTTTATCTACTAAAGGATAACAAACACTATTGCCTCACCAGCATTTCTTTTTTTCCTTTTTTTCACTTGAAGTAAATAAGTCAAAGAAATTCTAACTTGTCCTGTTAACAAAGTCCTACAAATCTAAGTGCTTTCAGATTTTCGAAGCTGAGGTTTTTGTGTGTTTGATAAGCTCTCACCCTACAGACGCCTTCCAAAAATTTTAAAATAAATGTCTCATACAGAAAACTTCACCTTATAATAACTGCATATGAATTTTTTGACCACCAAACACCAATGTACAACGAATCCCTGTGTGCGTTGTTACTATAGTAACAGTTACTATTCTATCAAATACAGTAATAGAAGCCTCTGATTTGACTTGTAGGACTACTGATTATTCAACCAATCAGAATCGAAAATTTGACAGTGTGGTATTACTCAGTAGTCAAAACCTTCTACATGTGTATATAGATGGTAATTGTTAGACCATCCTGGACAGAATAAACACAAATATTCTGTTTCCTTCTGTTCGTCTCACTTTCTCTCCCTGTGTTGTAATTACACCTGGCCCAGTTTCAGTTGTCTGCTTCAACATGTCTGAGTCCTGTTCTAGTTTGTAGAATCATTAGTGTACTTAAACTGTTGGGGATGTAGCACTTAAGGCGTACAAGTTGCTTAGGTTATTCTGACATGCGTCATATCCAATGTGAATTCGAGGTAAATCTATAAGGAACAGATATCCAGAAGAAGTTTTCTGAAACCCCTTCCTGTCTTGCCTGGAGAGAGGAAGCGTGACACATTGTGATGTTCATCACACCCCTGTTATCAACTCCAAGGCCTTTTTGTTTGAGGTGTTTGTAATGCAAGTCAATGGAAACAATGTTTAATAGCAGTTCTGTGTAAATCCATTCACATGTCAATGGAAAAAGCACTACAGCTTACCATCTGACCTCAGATCAGCAAACAGCACTCTATGGCTGGGAAAGTGCTGCCATCCCGTTAGGGAAATGGCTGGCTCCCACAATTCCTGGAGTGGGATAAATGCAGGAAACAAGTCTAGAGGAAGTGAGTTACAGAGCCGGCCTGGTGTTGTGACATGAGGGTTAGAGGTCCAAAGCCAAGAGCTGATATTTAAACCAGCTTTCACGTTGCATAAGTGTATGAGGGACAATGAGTATTTGAGCAGGGGTTTGACCTCTATACTAAATGTATTGTTCTTGGGTTCTGTGTGGGTTTCCCATCGCTGTTCCTGTGTGAAACTTGACCTTTGTTGTGTTTTTGAACCTATGTCCCGTGAAGCATATCGAAAATTTCTGTTTTCCATAAAGGATTAGATAGAAGATAGATAGAAGTGACGGATTTTAGCTGTTGCTTATTTTTGTGAAGAAAATAAAGAACTTTTTTACTCAGTATGATTTTGGGAAGAACACAAGAGTATAGTAAGAAAATAACAGATACAGGTATGCACCAAATGTAACAAACTCTAAAATACTGCACATACTATGTGCGCTTGTTGTGCTTCGTCTTGCTCTTCAAAGTGGTCTTGATGTGGTCCAAACCAAACAGTCCAGCAGTGAAGCGGACAGAGTTGTCTCAGCTTGATCTACATGGGAAAGTTTGAGTTCATGGGAAAATACGGGAGTGTGTGTGTGTTTGTGTGTGTGTGTGTTTAGCAAGTGGTAATGGGAATATCTACAGTATATGTAAATGAAATTGCTTGTGAAATCTGTTGTGTGTATGTGTTTTATATAAATGTGAATTTATAGGCATATCGATTTGTGTGTGTGTGTGTGTGTGTGTGTGTATACATACATACATACATACATACATACATACATACATAGCAAGATGAGTGGATGTACCAATAGACAAATGTATTTTAAATATCTGTGCATGTTTGTGTGTGCACGCATGTTGTTGAGGTTCTATAATCCCTTGCATGACGAAGCGCCTTGGGATCGGAGGTAAGCCGGATAAACAAGCAGGAGATAATTGAAAGCAGAATTGAACTAACACACAGCCCACTCTGCTGCTAGTCCAATACAAATGCCAAATATATCTACAAGACAAAGCAGTCAATGTCTTTCAAATTAGCACAGCAGCATGGCCGGCTGTATTGTAAGACAGCCAATATTGTTTCCATTTGAAAAACATAATGCTGTGTTAATTGGAATTCTCTTGCTTTTGCACAATAAGGCAAAGTTTCTCTGCTTATTGGCTGGCCTTGAAAAGCAAGAGGTCAGGAACAGGGTGAGATGACAAAGAGCACAGCCTTCAATGAGCCATTTGGAATGTGTGTGTGTGTGTGTGTCAGTATCTATGTGTGGAAAGGGATATCAGGTGGGGTAAAAAGGAGTTTATTTTTCATAGATCACTTTAAAAGGCTGGTGTTGATAGACACACTTTAAAATGTAAATCTCAGTACCTGTTAGATAATTGTTTGCTTGAGCGGTGCTGGATTTTATTAGTAACACGTTTATGCTTCTTTCTACTATTATCTTTACTATTTTTTTTATTATCTTAAATTAATAATGAAATGGAGATATAAACAGAGACTTTTATCCATTGGCTTAATGAGACACAGTTATGGGGCCCTGATACATAAGGCATTTATACTCGCTGCTATGAGAAGCATGTTAAGCATCAGCGAAAATCTCAGATCAGTCATACCGAAGCTTTCACAAAATAATGGTTTATTGAATTAAAATGCAAGTGGTTTTCCAGACTGAATGTTCTGCTTTCTGAGCAGCAGTTGTTTTTATTTCTCATGCAGTTCTTTACGGAATACGGTCCGGATTATACTCTGGAGATAAGCCCTAGCTGCCGACCTGACCGCAATGAGAGCCAGCAGTTGGAGCGGGTCATCAGTACCATCAAAGGTAATTGCTGTGATGACAACCAGAACTGCACCAAACACAACTGTTATGGACCCACACTACATCCCTGCTGTTCACCTCAGAGCAGTGCCATTTCTACAGATGGAATTACTTTGGGCTCTTCAAAGGAACTGGATATAAAGTCCAGAACATTTGGTTTGTTTATGTAGACACTCATTGATGCTTGGTTGAGTGGCTTAATGCCGGTTTCCATATGCCATTCATTCATTCATTCATTCATTCAGCTGTGACTTCTGGCTCAAAAATCGTCCACAGTGTTCTACACTCCTCTAAATCTCCTGAACTACCCATGGCCATCCTTCCTTTATGGAAATGAATAAAATATCTAGGCTTGATGTCCCCAGGAAGTAAACAAGACATCTCCTTGGTGACCAAAAGGATACCTCTAGAGAGTGTAGGCTATAAATCTCTTTTGTCTTTTCTTTCTTTATTTCTTTCTTTTTTTTTTTTTTTTGAAACAGCTTTTTTTTTTGTTGTGTCCTTGAATAATTGTTTTAAGTGTATATAACCGAGCTGGGTTTGAGCCACTGCTGTGTGGTTTACTTGTGAGAAAGTAATGCCTGCTCCAGCTCTCCATCTCCTGTGGAATGTGTGTGCGAGTGTGTGAGATGATGGGTGACAAACATCATCATACTCTTTTGTCTTGAGCACATCACTCCCTTTGGGACCAGCCTGACTGGAATGAAACCACTCCTGGACTTAGCCTGAGTTCAGGCTTTGAAACTCAACTGCCTTTGGTAATGAAATGGAAATGAAGGCCGTCTATGCCAGTAAAAGTCAACTGAAGAACAATCTTAGCATTAACAATGAAAGTATCATCTGCTTTACCTTCAGTATACATTTCATTTGACTCGTCTTTAACTGAACACTGGATTCCTTTGTATTTCTCTCTTACCCTCATCTCAATTCTGGCTGATGTCTGCTCACACTCTGAGAAACGTTAGATCTTACTCATTAAACCAAAGGTCATGCAGAGGTCACAGGCACTCTTAAAACTTCAGCTGACCTTTACAAACCTGTAAGAGATTCCCACTTGGCCTGTGTGTTAGCTAGCATTATTTATATGTTTACTTGTTACATATTTACAGCAATACATTATATTTTGCGCCCAGATATTTTAGTCTACAAAAACAACGAAAGGATAAATCTGTCCTCTGTATTACTACTGAAATGCTGAGAAATCACTGTAGGCAACAGGCTGTTATTTCAGCTTTGTTTAAAATCTTAGGTCTGAAACTAAAAGTTGTAGAAACAACAAGTTTATGATTTCCATTTCACACAGCCGGGTCCACTACAGTTGCTTTAACTACTTGGAAGTTATTAGAAAGCAAGAGCAAACTCTGGATCAGAAAAAAAAATGGCAGTTTCCAACAGTGCCAGTCCCTGCTTATATTTAGTACCCATGTGGTATGTGTACAATGTAGCGGCTGTGCTCCCTCCCTGCCATGCCACCAGAGACTAATTAAAAAGGGCTTAAGCTGCAGACTTTCCAGTTTCTTTCTTAAGCTTTAGAAATGACATGTTGTGTATATCCTATATGAACAGCTCTGGGGTCAGCCTGCTGTTACTATTTATACTAGTCATCAGTGCATACTACAAAGGAGTTCTGATCTTTGGTCTGTTTCAGGATCGGCCCCTGTGTTGTTTAACCAGGTAAATTATCCAGGGTGTCTCTAGATACGTGTTTCATTGTAGGATCTGGCCCTCTGGATAGCTTTAAATGGAGTATAGGAAAAGTGTCAAGATTTTCCTGTTTGCAGAAACATCTAACAGGTTTAAAAGAGAGTCTGGTGATTACTCTGTCCAGCTTTGTGCAGGTCATGCAGATTGCACCATGTGGGTCTGGGCCCTGGGTTTCTCACACATCTCCTGTGCCAGGCGAGCAGAATGTGGTGTAACAGCTGGCCTCTGTGTCCCTGCTTAGAGTAGGTTGGCAGCATCGCATGCCAGTGTTTGAGCTTCCCCACCCTTGGAAACCTCAAACAAGACTGAGAGCTTTTCTAAAGAATAATGGACTGCTGCTTGACCAGTGCTGGGCATGGCATTGGAATCTGCACTGTGTCAGAGAGAAAATGAAATGGATTACTTGCTTAAGTGTGCTTAATGAGATCATGGAGTAAATGAAAGCCATTTGAGTTGGTGTCAGGGTTGGAGCCTTGCAGTTTGTGGTGAACTGTTGCCCCTCCCAAGCTTTCTTCCATTCCTTTTCGTCCGCTAAATTTTTGGGGGGATTTTTTTTTTTCCCCCTGTGGATGGTGTAAGGTGTAGGAGGAGGCAGCACACGTAACACACGTTGCAATCTGCCTGTGATTTCATGCTTTATAAATAAACTTTGGCTTGTACATGTTTTACCAACTTGTACCATTCCATCTGGCTGTCATGACCACTTCTTGTGAAAAACAGAGATCCGTAAGTGATTCTCTTCTGCTGCAGACATCTCCTGCTTATCTCAGCCAGACCGTATTTTAATTAGCTGTGGCAGGATTGGAAGGTGTTTTTTTTAATTATTATTATTATTATTATCTAATTTATGTTGTGTTTGTGTGTGTTCACAGAGCTGGTGTGAAATACCACCTCTTGGAGTGCAGAAGAGAAAATAAACCTGTGAGATTAGTGCACGCAGCAGGGCAGCACGAGATAACCACTAGCCCACATGCTCTGCAACCAGGCTATTCATTCATCCAGGGGGCCGATACTGCAAATCGCTACACTAATGTCAAAACAGCTTGCTTCTGGTGCTATTTAGGCAAACTCTTTAGTGTGGTACTAAGTGGTTTTGGACATAAGCAAACAGTTCTTTAAAAACTGCAATTGATTAACAATACGTAATAAATGGCTCAGCCTTCAGCCTCTGCACATTAGCAGAGTTTCTGAGCACATCTGGGGAAAATTTATGAGATTCTGAACCCTCCACTATGGTGTGGGGGGATTTGGGGCAAAAGAACAAAAAAGGTTTAAAGAGCATAGTTTTGATTTTGCTAACCTCCAGTTAGTGCATCGCTAAAGCAATTGAAATCCCTATTGACTGTGGACTTGCTTAAGATACAGCATCAGGAATGACTAATGAAATGTTGGCAATGTCCAGCAAAACTAACAGGAAGTAATGTAGGCAATAAAAAAACTGAAATGGTTACTCTAAACGACTGGAACAATCTATTCCGACAGTCAATTCCAGCCACAGTGTGCTGTTCTTACAAAGAAGAAAAGAACTAAAACACACAAAAATCCCTTCTGCTTCTCAAAAAAAGCAAATGAGATGAAACAGCTATCAAAATTTGTTGGAACTTTTAACTGATATTTGCTCAGACAAATCAGAACCAAGAGCCCCACTGAGCTAACTAATGAAAACCCAAACAGACATAAGGGTAAAGTTAGCACGCTTTAAACGCTTATAACAACGTTCCATCCAAGCTGAAGGAATTTGTGGTCTAATGCGGAACCAATAATATCACATAGCCTAAAACAGCTGCCTGAAAAATTTACACAAAGATGACTTGTGAGAAAAGGGAAACAGGATGTGCCAATCACTTCTGTTGCTCCATAGTCAGAAATGTGCAAACGTTTCCCTTTTTTAACACAGGATTTTATATTAGCTTCGTTAGCTGCTTTTCATTGCTTACACAGGCGTAATGTTATGAAAACACCAGCTGGCCAGGGCAACAGGGATGTCCTTTTCAACGCATGTCATTCAAATCAAAACAGGAGGCTCAAATTCGACGATAAATCGATTTACATGTAATATTTGCATGCCTTTTGCCTCCCTTGGAAATGTAGTAACCCGGATATTTCCATTCTGACAAGGTGTGAGATTTGCTTTGAAAACATGTCAGTGTGAGAAAAAAACAACAAGATCAACTCCAGTTTAAGTATGTGTTAATAAACGAGATAGCAGCAGCCTAACCTTTAAAAGTATTACTATCCTACTTTATTACTGAAATGGTCTAACTTGGGGGAAGTATTGGAATGAGCTAACATCACCTTTTTTTCCATTTGTGGAGAAAAACAGGCAAAATGTCAAAGGCTCCGGACAGCTCCTTCGAAAAAGTTTGAACTGACAAGTACTCGTGTTACAAAAACGTCGACTTTTTCTGCTCATGAGTTCTCCACCACTGTTGGTGTAACATTAAAACAAATCATGATCGTGTTCGTTGGTTTGCGTAGTAACTTGTTTTATCTTCTTTCTCACTGTTTCTCTCCCATTTTCTTGTTGCTTGTTTACAGGGAATCTGAAGAATGTCGTTTAAGCAGTGGGCTCTAAGCTCATGTTTCCAAATCAGACCCTGCTCTCCTAATGAAGACAGTATGTTCGAGCCATCAGCAGAGTGGAGCGTTGGAAAACATTACTTGAACGTTTCAGAGGAACTTTGTTTAATGGGAATATGAGCGGGCCTGTGTTGACCCATGCGAGAAGTCTATAGTCAGGTGCGGGTTACAAGGTGAACAGTCCACAGGTTTTTATCTTTTTTTTTTTTTTTTTTTTTTTTTTTTTTTAAATTACAATTTTTTTTTTAATTTAAAATAAAAACCCTGAACAAGAAAATCAAAAAAAATTAAAAAAAAAAATGCAAAAAAAAAAATTTAAACAGGAAA
>JAOTRN010000043.1:6841003-6855003 GCA_028566695.1 Bagroides melapterus | reverse complement strand
TGTGTGTGTGAATAAATATAAGATAGAGGAACATATAACACATTTAGCCTTATGGTTCACGTTTATTTATTTTTAGATTATTTTCCTAACTACTCAGACCATAGTATTTAAACAAAATTTTGACATGTTTTTTAAAGAAGTAATGACAAATTATAAATAAGGGTTAAAGATGATAATAGGACAAAATATGATAACATTTATACGAATAGTATAATCATTATTAGGAGTTTTATTTTCAAATTGTTGACTGAAATGATTAAAAAGTCTCCTAGTTTCGTTTCCAAGCGACGAGTGGGTTTTATCGTTTTTGTTTATAAGTAGATTGTAGTTCTAAACGTTTTACAAATGGGTTGAGTTTGAACGTTGTTGTGACCCCAACCACTAGAGGGCAGTAACTTACCCAGTCCTCACCTTGCGCTAGTGCTGTCCCTCTTCTGTTGCCGTACGTGCGGCATATCTTTCTTTTCCCGGAAGTAGGTGGCCCTTTTCCGCAGACTCCAACATGGTGAGCAGATTTCTTTTTTCGTTTCTCTTCCGATTTTATCCACAATCATCAGCCTTTTTACGCAATATTAATCACTCAATCCATCAAAATATAAAGTTTTCACAAGATGTCTGTTTATAAATCCTTATATTGTTGTGATTTGATCAAACGTTTCTAATAAGAAACGTTTAGGGAAAAATGCTTGGTTTTAGTACAGTCGCTCTCTTTACTGCTGCCACATTAGCTGTACATGGCGCCTTGACCCAGCATTTAGCAGTTTGTCTTTTTTCACACAAAGTTTATGTATTTTTTTGTTCTTGCTGTTAAAATAAGATTTGTCAGTGCACTGTAGTTTTTAGTAAGCATTGCTTGGATCTGTCACTAAAGGCCTCTGCTAGTCTCTGTTCGTGTGTGTATGAAGCTAATGAGTTAGCGCGCTAGTGCTAAGGATGCTAAACTTGTTAGCTCGGATTGTCTCTGTTAAAAAGCGCTAGGAAATTAAAAGTAAACAGGGTTTGACACAACACTGAAAATTACTTTTTGGTTATTTTTTAGGCCCGAGGACCGAAGAAGCACCTGAAGCGCGTCGCAGCGCCCAAGCACTGGATGCTTGACAAACTTACCGGAGTGTTTGTGAGTTTTCTTTACTCACACGTGACTTCACTGGATATGATCATGATACTGTTCCGTATATGGTTGAACAAGTTAGCTTGAGTGTGTTAATTGTTCGCTGGCTCTGATGTGGCGTTGTATATTGTCACTCCTAGGCTCCTCGGCCCTCCACCGGTCCTCACAAGCTGAGGGAGTGCCTGCCTCTCATCATCTTCCTGAGGAACCGGCTCAAGTATGCGCTGACCGGAGACGAGGTTAAGAAGATCTGCATGCAGAGGTTCATCAAGGTTGATGGCAAGGTCCGCACCGACATCACCTACCCTGCTGGATTTATGGGTAAGTCACTCTAGTCATATTACTTAAGAAGAGTTTAGGTGCCTTCTAGTTATAATACATCCAAGTGGCACCACATGGATTGTGACTTGCAGTCATTTCATTGCAGGGCCAAACTGTGGTATATGATCCTTATATATACACTTGGATCTCAGATCTGATTTAATGTTCAAGTAATCTTAGATTTTTATTCCATTTGATGTAATTTTTCACTGATTCTGAAAACTTCAGACATGTAATATCTCCTATGAAATGACCAGTAGAAGTCATGTCAGGCAGTGTATGTTTCTTTTTGGCATTGGTATGTTGGTAAAAGGTCATGTAATTTTCATAGAGAAAATGTTTTGCTCCTTATTTTTCAGTTACACCTTGCAAACATTAGTTCTTTTTGGAGTCCAAGTTTTATCATTGGATTTGACTCAACAAAATTGGATGACACAAGTGAAATTAGCTCTACAGTGTAATGCAAATGAAAATAAATGATCAATAAATACCTGGATTTCAGAAGTCTAGTTTTTCATGTATAAGAGGATTATTAGCTTTATCTTCACCTGTCCAAAGAAACACAGAACAATAAAACAGATGACTCTGTGAATGGGGGGAGAAAAGTAGACACTTCTTCATATGTAGTCATAGATCTGGATGAACACACACACTGGGGATTTTCTGTCATTGATAGCAGTTTTAGCAATACCACTGGTACCAGAGTATCACTGGTAGTCCAAATGATTCAACTACCAGGCAAACAACATCTTTTTGAGTTGAGTTGTGAGTTATGTGAAATTGTAGTAGAGGGTTTGGGGTTTTTCTTTGGCATCCATCAGTTTTTTTAGTGTTTAGTTATGATGTGCACAGTAAATTTATGGTGCAGCAGACATCTGTTTACTGTGAGGTTTTTCCTTTTGCAGTTGTTTACAGCATTGTCACGTTCATATTAGTGTTCAATTGTGTATTGGATGAGTTTGATGGCACAGTTTAACAGATGGATGAGCAGTTAGATGTCCTTCCTCCAAGGCTGGCACATGTTAGTGTTTTAATGGAGCCATCGTCATTCACCCAGTGGGAGTTCAGTTAGGATTGCCAAGAGGATATTAAATCTGATCTGATGCATTGTCAAAACCTGGTGAGTGTGAAATAACCACCAGAAAGTTGCGCTATAAGGCCTGGGATCTTTGCGGGTGACTTGGAGCAGGTTGTACGAGCAGGTTGTATGAACAGCTTATGGACAGGGTTACAGTGTTTTCTGGGTTGCAGATGTGATCAGCATTGAGAAGACTGGAGAAAACTTCCGCTTGATTTATGACGTGAAAGGCCGTTTCACTGTCCACCGCATCACCAATGAGGAGGCCAAGGTGAGCAGTCTGTCATTATGTCAAAAAAAATTAAATGATTGTAACTTTGAGGTAAAATGTGGGGGTTGTTTCAAAGTTTAGTTATTCCAGTAAAAGATCACTAATGAGTTTTGACACAGTTGCCATCAACTTGATTTGTTAATGAGCTCAGTTAACGCTATCACATTGTTCAGCTTTGGGTGTCTGTATACCCATAGCTGTGTGGGTGGTTTATTTATTTATTTTGTTTATAGCATTTAAACAACCAAGGGCGTTAACACATCATGGTGGTTCATGATTAACATCATTTAAATTTGCCTTCTAATTAAGCTTTTCAGGCTTTGGCTGTGTGCTTTTAATGTCAGCTTTGTTTTTTGACGACATAATGGTAAAAACACATCTGCCTTTTTGTTTGTTCTTGCAAGCTGCTAGTATTGTTTAGCTTTTTTACCTTTTGCATATCAGGATAACAGTTGAGACAGGATTCAACTGAACAGTTGAGGGTTAAAGGTCTTGCTTACTCTCCGCAAGGGCAACAAGCATATTGGCTGGGTTTACTGCTAAACTAATGAACCTCACCCTGTTTATCTGTAGTACAAGCTGTGCAAGGTGAAGAAAATCCTCATTGGCACTAAGGGAATCCCTCACCTGGTGACCCATGATGCTCGCACCATCCGCTACCCTGATCCCATGATCAAGGCTAATGACACGATCCGCATTGACCTGGAAACCGGCAAAATCACAGATTTCATCAAGTTTGACACTGGTCAGTATTGCATTTTTTTTCGCGCACTGAAGCCAGCCAACACTTATACAGGGAAGTAATGCGAGTTTGTGCAAACTGACACTTTGTTACACTGTAATGCATATTGGAATTATTTGGTGTGAGCTCTGCCTGTAAAAGCCAGATGGATCTGTGTTGAGTGAGTGACGTGTCTTTTGTCTGTCTACCTGTCTGTAGGTAACATGTGCATGGTGACGGGTGGTGCTAACTTGGGTCGTATTGGTGTCATCACCAACCGAGAGAGGCACCCTGGCTCCTTTGATGTGGTGCACGTCAAGGACAGCACAGGCAACAGCTTTGCCACCAGGCTCTCCAACATCTTTGTCATTGGCAAGGTGAGAAAGAAATGCACATGTCTTCTGCCGACAGCTGCTTAATGCTCTTTAGTCCCACTCAGATTTTTCATTGCTTTGTTTTTGTTCATTGCAATTGTATACAGTTGGTTTAGTAATTATTTTAGGGGGAGAGTAAAACAATCGTGTGAATTCTTCTGGTTAGCTGTGCTTCAACAGTTGAATATTTGGAATCAAAATTTAAATACATTATTCCTTTATAATCCTATTCTGAGCAGCTTTTAGGACATGCACAAAACAGGTTGATCTGAGTTAATTTGTTTTATACGCATGCTTTTTGTAACGCTGGCTTGGTACAGTTGTGTTGTAAACAAACCAATATGTTATTACTATCTGCAGCCCTGTGAAGGGTTAACTCTTCACACCGAAGTAATTTTTTTTAACATGTCGTTTGTGTGGTGTTCATTTATCCAGGGTAACAAGCCATGGGTGTCCATTCCTCGTGGAAAGGGTATCCGTCTGACCATTGCTGAGGAGAGAGACAAGAGACTGGCTGCCAAGCAGAGCAGCAGTTAAGTCCACTCAGGACTGGCTTCCCCAAACCCTGATTTCAAATAAAAAAAAAAATTTACAACAATAATGGCAGATTTAATTTTTTTTTCTTTTAAAATGTAAAATTAAGCATCTGATTTTCAGTGTGATTGTACACAACTCTTGAAGGTCAGCTGCTATTTCAAGCTATTTTTTAGGTGACCTTTTTGGTCCATGAAATTTAATTGACTGGAATGTAATTGAGTTAACATATTACAAGGCAGAGTCATTTTGAAACCACGTTAATCTAATTAGTCTCCAACTCTAAGTTTCTGTCTTAAAGGACCATATTTAGATTTCTAGTCATGGGAGTGGATTAAAAACTAGTAATAGTTTACAGATAAATGGGGAAAATTTATTTTATTATTATTTTTTTTTTAATAGTTAACTGCAGAGTGTCTTGGGCCAGGAGGATTTTAATGGAATATCATGTTCAGTAAATCTCTGAAGAGAAATCCACCAATTATTGAAGAATAGTGGCTAAAATGGTCAATTAAAATTTCTAACCCGGTTCCCTTAATAGTCCATTAACTGTTAGTCTGAATGAGAAGTCATGCTGTGCCAATTTGTAAAGTATTCCGTGGAAAAAAAATTATCCCTTTGCATACAAACCAAATAGTTCTAACATGAATTAGGAGCTTATACTTTAAAACTAAATTAAAAGAATGGGTAACAAAAAATATTAAATTAGGAGTCCAAAAGTCCTGTTCAACAGATGGCAGTACCAATCATGGAAAGTCAAGCTATCATGAAACACACCCATTATAACACCCCTAAAAGTAGAGAGCACAAGTGGAGAGCTGCATCATCTTGAATTCTGTAATGTTGGCTAGAGCAAATGGAGCTCAGCTATCCATTCCTAACACGATACCCAGTCTTGTTTTATGTGCTGGTGATCTCAACAATCCCAGTTGCTTGCAGATTGTATCGATTGAGGCTGAGTAGAACCTTATGAGTGGCTGCTTTCCAATAACCCAGCTGCTCCTTCCATACTACCTTGATCGCTCAGCCTGAGGCCCTGAGATGCAATTTTGTTGAATCATTGATAAAGTGAAGTCACTTCAGAATGATGCTCCAGTGAGCAAGACCAATTTGTTTGTCCTTGATTCTTCCAGCTATTTTTTTAAGACACTAAAAAGGGAGAAAGTCACATGAGGTAAGGGATCATGGATGCACAATAACACAGACACATTTTAAAGGTGATGTTCCAATGGACCTTGATGTGAACTGTCTGTTCCACAGAGTGTGTCTGATGAGGGATGCTGATGTTTTATATCAGATTATGTAACCCAAGATTTGAGTGTAAGAATCTGAGCGTGTTTATTTCTCTTAAGTTCAGTCTGGATGCATGTTAAGTAATATCCACAGAGAACTTACTGTTCAGCTTTAAACAAGATCAAGGTAACAAGTCATGAGAAGTTATGTTGCAGGAAAAATGTACACCAATCAAAATGAAAGCTACCTGTTAAATATTGTGTGGGTCTGTCTCGATTGTGCCACCAAAACAGCTCTGACATATCTAGGCATTGACTCCACAAGATCTCTAAAGGTGTGCTGTTGTATCTGGCAACAAGACTTCAGAAGCAAGTTCTTTAAGTTGTGAGGAGGACCTTTATAAATCAGACATGTTTGTTCAGCACATCCTACAGATACTAGATCAGATTGAGGTCTGTGGATTTTGGAGGCCAGGTCAGCACCTTGAACTCTTTGTCATGGTCTATAAACCATTCCGGCACCATTTTTACATTTTGGCAGGATGCTAAAAAGGCCACTTCATTAGGAAAGCCTTGCCATGAAGAAGGGTACATGACCTGCAGTGATGTTGCTGATATGCATCAATGTAACGTCCACATGAATGCAGGACTCAAGCTTTCCTAGAAGAACATTGCCCAGAACATCACTCTGCCTTCACCAGCTTGCCTTCTTCCTATAGGACAGGGGTCAATACAGGGACTCTGACCAGTCTGTGGCTAGACAGCAAGCTGCAATTCACTGTGTTCTGACACATTTCCATCTCTAATTTTTTCAGCAATTTAATTTACAGTAACTTTTCTGTGTGAACAGAGCAGACGGGCTAAACTTCACTCCCCACGTGCATCAGTGACCCGGTTGCCGGTTCACTGTTTGTCCTTCCTTGGACCACTTTTGGAAGTTACTAGTGACTGCGTACCAGGAACACCCCGTTATTACTCTTGCGCATTTTTCCTGCTTCATCAAGTTCAAGAAGTGACCATTTTCTGCATAATATATCCCATCCCTTGACAGGTGGCCATGTAATCAATGCTGTTCACTTCACCTGTCATTGGTTTGTAAGTTATGGCTAATTGGTGAATACTTGCATGTGAATGTGTGTGTTCTACTTGGCTGTGGCTCTTCTCCAGGCCATATGGGTCCTGCTGGGTTTCAGCCTGTTTGTCCTGCAGCCTTTGGCCTGATGGTCCACAGTGCTGCAGCATGGCTCGGCTCATCCCAATCCAACACACTGCTGGGGCTTGTGTCCAGAATAAGACACACACACCTACACGGTGTCTTGTGTCCTTGAGTTTACTATATGCTTCTAGTTCTAGATGGCATTGGGATGCTTTTTTTTTTTTCTTTACTCTCTTATACTTTGTGCTCATAACCACATTTACATTCTTACGATGCTGTGTCCTAAATGTGTATACATGATTGTTGATTAAGTGCATCTATTTTGAGAGCAGAATTTTAAACGGACCTGACATGACTAAGGACATTTTGTGCAACGGCGCTCTTTGAAAATAAAACATGAAGCATGCCAGACTCCAGCACTGCTCGTGTACTGCTCACATCTCAACCCTTGTGCAAAATAAAACAGCACTTTCATTTAATTACACATGAGCTCTGTGGTTTCAGAATTACATTTATATATGCACACAGAGTGAAGAAAAATTGGTTTTTCAGTGAGGGGGGTGGGTTCACGCTCAAGGTCCTCTAGGAGTATTTCTGCCTGCGTGTTTGGCCTGTGCGTAATGGGGTGGGGAAACCTGGAACAATGGAGACAGTCATGTTTCACTAGCAGCCAGACACGGTTCCCCCACATGTTTCTGATCAATATCTCTGCATGACAGACTTCCATAAAGACATGCATGGATGGGGATATGTTTGATGAGATGAGTGGATATGGATGACATGCTGCTTATGTACCTGCTCCTCTTCTTCTTCTTCTTCTTCTTCTTCTTCTTCTTCTTCTTCTGTGCTGTTCAGCTTAACTCCTTCTGCAGCCTTCAGTTCTGGGAAATGTATGAATAGATGAACAAATCATGTAGGTGAGCCGAGTTATGGTTTTGGGTGGGGGTGCACACATGCAGCAGATGTGAGCTTTGGGAGGGGCCAACATCTGGTCTGGAGGAAGGAGTGTAGGATTGAGTTTTTCCACTGCTGAACCTAGGTGCATTTTTCCAGTGTTGGAATTTACGGTCTTGGAGTTCAGCTGTTAAAACTTAAAGTTGCCAAGCTTACTTTTTCATCTAACAAGTGATGTGTTGCAAAATGCCACAAAATTCTACTGATCTGCAGGACGAATTGTTCATGTGTGAGTGAGACTGCAGATGTAGACACCAGATTACTTTGTAATTCCAGCGGACACTTCTGTCTAAACCAGGAGCACCAGCAAGAATTTTGGACACTAATAAAAGGGCAAAGCACCAGGTACCTCGTCCTGGATCATTTTTGTTCTCCATGCCAGACCTTGTTTCTTGTGTTCGTGGGCTCATCACTGTCCACGGACTCATATCTGTATTTACAGCACAGATAGTCTGAACTACTGTAGCTGCCTTGAAAACAGGAAAACGTTAGATTTTTAGTGTTTGTAAGCCACAATACGTACACAGGGTTAAGGATGAAGTAAAAAGACAAAGTGATGGTCTCGTCTGCGTGAATTCACGCTGGCGCAAAAGTCGGGTGCAAAAGTCAGTCAAGTTCAATTGGACATGAACAGCAACCTGCAGCCGAGGACTGTTTCTCTCTTTCAGATGTGTGTGAGTCTTCATCCAAACCGCACACTACTATATGAAATAGTGTGTCAAAATAGCACGGCAGCTCCAGTGGCTACGTCCAAATCCACGTAATACCGTACAACAGAGATCTGACATGCTATTTATTTTAGCAGTGGGGTTTAGTAATAGTAGTAGGCAGCTCCTGTACCTGTGGAAGGGCTGCATCCTCCTGTAAAGCCGCTGACTTTTAAATCCTCCCTCGTAGCTTTCTTTCTGGACTCATGCAGTCTGATCAGAGCTCCGCGCAGTGGACAATCAGCTACAACGCAAAAAAGATGCCCGCACTGTACTCGCGAGACAGCCACGGAGTTCAGCGCGGGGAAAGCGGGCTCTGATCAGCCCTCCAACAAACTGCAACAGTGAAGTAGATTAAAAAGAAGAAGATGCCGTTTTGCAAGCGCATCATCGCGCCCAAGGACGTGTGCAAAAGCGCGCTGAGGAGCGGCGGAGCGTCGTTCACGGACTTGGCGGACGTGTGCGGCTTCAGCCTGTGCTCCATCCTCAGACAGCTCTCCGATTTATGCAGGCAGTCGGTCAGCATCCTGGAAGAACTCGAAGGAGAGATTGCGTCCATTTGCCATCGCTCGGGAACATTGGAGAACAAAGTTATCAGCTTGCAAAGACACGTCTCGGCACTCGCAGCCAGCAAGCCACCGCTAAAAAGTAAGCAAGCGCTCTGTTACTTTCAATTTGCAGAAGCCTCTGAGCTCTGCTGGGTCACTTGTTACACCGTTAAACAGAGTTCAAGGTCGGTGATTGTTTTGTCTTGAAATTTCTTCGCTCTGTTGGCATATGAGGTAGAAAAAGTATGTGAGCGCGTGACTTTTCTGGCAGTTTGGCATGACTGGATGTGGTTGTTTACAGAATGAGACTGCTGCCTTTTTGACTGTGTTGTGCTCATATGCAATACATATAGCTCTGTAACAGCGTGAAGTTGATATATTATAGACTGTTGATACAGCTGTTGAGAAAGGGAGCTCAATAAGGTGAGCAACAGTAGTGTGTACGTGCTTCTATTGACCCAAACAGATTTTTACACACGAGTGCACCAGAATAGATCTTCTTCCTTAAATAAGAATCTCACTCTCTAGTTCAGGGGATAGAGACACTAATACCTGAACCTCTTACTGCTTTCCACACAATCAACCCATTATTTTTATAATCACTGACATTATTTATAAAAATAACTGATCATTGTGAATTCCCCCCCCTGGTTTTAGGTTGCAACAATTTTAGGTGATTTCATAACCATGCTTTTAAGTGTATCTGCTTTACTACTTCTTTTTTAAATACAATGTTTAAAGCAGAATGAATAGTGTCCTAACAAACTGGTGAGGCTAGTCACAGTGCGGTGTTAATGAAAATCAAGAGCTGTACTGTTTACATGTATTGGCTCCAGTGGGTTTTCCATTGTAACTCATCTCCAGGCAGGGAGAGTGAAATGCCACAAGGCTGTATTATGGGTCTACAAAAGATTTAGACCTACAATAGTCATAGAGTTCAGTACAAGCAAGAGATTGACTCAGATGAACAAGACAAATCTGTGTGGACACCGAGGTCACTGGACAGCCCTCCAGAAATCCTGCTGAATGGACTCTTGTCAGATTATAATCAGCAGCAAACAAACTGCACGGGACGTTCCTTGTAGCGTATTCATCTCCATCAGGTTCATCTGTCAAATCAATCATGCGCTTATTCTTCTTTTCATTTTTGGCTCCACAGTTTTGGCATGCAGTCACTATGATGCCTCCTACGCTACTCGGTGTTGCTAAGCTGAAGATGAGCAGAATATTTCCTCTGTCCGCTTCCTAGCAAAGAAAGCAACTCTCAAACTTTGTCCCCTAATCCCACACATCTGGCCTTGTGATGCAGTCGAGCGTCACCATGAGTATACTCTAGTGCACGTGTATGAGTTTATCAGACTTCTCTAATGAACAGAACAACGATGATTAGGCCTAGACTATCTATCTATCTATCTTGCCCATACCTGCTTATTCCGGGAATACCCGGGTCACAGGGCTCAGCTGGGGCCTATCCCAGCCATCTACAGGCAAAGGCAGGGTACACCCTGGACAGGTCACCAGTCCATCGCCAGGCCATTCACACAGGGATGGGAATCGACCCCCAACCCTGGAAGTGTCAGGAAAACTTGCTAACCACCAAGCCACCATGCCCCCCCCAGGCCTAGACTAGATTTATTAAAATATAACCCACCTGTATTTGCTTAGGGCTGTGGCCTAATTGTCTGAAAAATCCCTTACAATGAAAAGTTCTAGATAACCGAATCTGATCCTGAAACGCAGCAGATTATTTGGCAGCGATGATTGTTTCTTCAGAGCATGGTAACTGGAGTCCACGTCCCACTGGAGACTGTGTGTCAGCATTTGATGAGGACATGGGGTGAAGGAGCAGCTTAAATTCAGCCAGTTATCCCTTTGTGTTATACTTAGCTTTAACATATACACAAAAACATGACTGTGAAATCGACTCTACTGCTTTAAGGATGCTGGTCATTCCTTCTAGCAAAACAGCCATGTAGGGCATGATAGGAAAAAATGAGGCAGGGATTCTAATAAAGATTAATACGTGTTTGGTAGATGGCTCCCAAGTGGACAACTAAATGTTTGTGTCACCAGCACAGCATAGATAATGTGTTGATAGATCAGGTTTTTATGACATGCCTTGTGTTGTAATCTTTAGCCTTGAGCAGAGTTGTGGAATCATTTTCACTGAATCTACTGAATAAATCTGACATTATCAAGATGACAGATTGTTTATTTTAATACTGTTAAGATATGCATTAATCTAGGTTTAGGCATATATTGGACCATTTGCTTAGAATCACTTTGAGTGTGAAGGGTTCCTGATATCTTGATATTTGTTGGTAATAATAATAATTATAATAATGATAATAATAATTATATCAATAATAATATTAATGTTATACTACAGTGTGTCCCAGAAGTCTCCATAACTATGGAAAACGAACACTTTTTTTAAAGCATAATGTAGCTTCATTTACAAAACATTCTCTAAATTATTGCCAGTTCTTTAAAAACCACACATCACAGTTGTCCCTTCCACTTTATACTCCCAGTTTGACAGCAGTGTAGTGTGTGATGTGATGTCATGTTTCCTGTTGAAGTCCATCGTAACCGTGTTAGAGCTTCCTGATCCAGCCATGACAATGGTTTCAGTACGGCCTTCTTTTTTTCAAAGGTGTTCTTAAAGGCTGTCTTAAAATATTTTGAATTATAAAATATGAACTAATCTAGAATTATGACTAATTTTGGAAAGACATTTTGCTAAAAAGCGTTGACCTGCGTTTTGGGACACGTTGTATTATGGTACAGATGACAGAATAAAAAAAGCCTGAAATGAGCATCAGATCTTTCGTTAAATGAAATTTTCCTTTATTTTTTCAGGATAAAGAGAGAGTGTGATATTAATATTATATGTTATTGTATATATACTGTATGTATATGTATATATATGTATATATATATACATATACATATATATATATATATATAGTTAGTTGTTTTGTTATTTCACGTCTAAAGCTTGACCGTCTTTAGAGAAACTGCTTATAAATATTTCAGCAATTCCCCATGACACAAATTGAAATTCTTTTACAGCTTGTCTCATTTTATGTCATTTTCTTGTACATTGATACATCAACTTTAACTGTTACCATACCATGATTTTTTCTTCCCATTCCAGTCTTTATTTTAAAAGAGTATTTTTTTCCTAGAGGCATCCTTGCAGAATTCATGGCATTTGGTAATGAAACAGTTGCAGCTGAGAGCAATTCAGAAGCAGAGTGAAGCTCAGCTTCTTGGTAAATTTTCTATGAAGCTTTAGATCTGTCCTGGAGTGATGGATGTCATTCTTCTGAACAATGTCCCCTCAGTTATTGTTTTAATAACGGTGTTAGAGAGCACTGCCTAACACATCTGTCCAAAATCTCTAATTGGATTGAGAGCTGGAGATTGTGAAGGTCACATCTTAAGACGTTCATCATTTTCATTCTCATCTACTATTCTGTGAGTCTTCATGCTCTGATGATGGGAGTGGAGTCGATCGTGGAAGAAACTAATCCATCAGGATAGATATGTTTCCTTGTAGCATAAAACTGTTCGGTCAGAAGATTGAGTGTGCCTTCTGTCTAAGGAGACAAATGGATTCAAATAATTCCAGCAAACAACATACAGCCAGAGATGTCAGAGAGATCATGGACTCAGGACTATATTCATAACCAATAAAGACACCCAATAAGAAATTCTTGTAAACTTTATTAATGTACATCTTTGTGCTAGTGTCTCATGGCGTTTGCAAAGTTTGTTAATGTGAAATTTAGGATTAATAAAGCGTTTCTTTCTTCAAGGACCATGAGAAGCATTTAGAGTCTTTAGTCCATTCGTGCTTAAAGAGAGTAAAGAGAGACTAGCCTTGAGATTAAAAATGTATAGAGTAAAAAAGATGAATGTGACAGGAGGCCTAGACATAATGCAGGCTTCTTACTTTAATTTTCGTCTGGATAAGTAGGGCGTCTGGGGTGTGTGTGTGTGTGTGTGTGTGTGTGTGTGTGTAGTCTAGTTGTCAGGAAATCTTTGTTGTATTCCAGTGTTTAAAATAATGGAAAATAATTCAGTATGCTGTTTTAGAGTTGCAGACCTAAGAGAAATGACCTCTCATACACAACCGCAGGCAAAATGTCTGCGAATACAACTGCGCAACTAATAAATGCCTGCGAGAACTATGATTAATTTCATGTTTCTAAATTCTACTAGTGTACCAGTAATTGTTGTGCTGCTCTGCACCTGCATGTTTCTACACATCATCCCTTTTCTCTTAACATATGAACTAGCCAAATCTAATGAGCATGAAGTCTGCTGGATATCATTTGTTGAAGAATTTGCCTAAAAATCCCCAAAGAAAAACAACTCAGAGCTCTCGATAGAATACGAATTTGAGTTTGAAAGCTGGCGTATTCCTTTAAAGTATAATGAGATGGAGAGGCATAGAGGAGAAAAAAAAAACTCTGAGCTGATTGAATGAGTGAGGAAGAAAGAAAGAAAGAAAGACTGACTGGGAGAGAGAGAGAGAGGGATAGAGAGGGAAAATTAGGCAGCATCTGAACAGAGTAAGGGAAATCATTCTAGTGGGAAAGATAAATTCAGGTGAAATGCAGAAGAAACTATTAACAACTTCCTGTCTTGGCCCTGTGCCCGAGTCCCCTTTTGTGCACCACAGAACGTTTTTCTATAATTTAAATCATTTTTGCGCCTCTGTTGCTCTCTTGGCTGGGAGTTTGGTTGCCGTGGCAGAGTTCCAGCTGCCAAGAGAAGCTCAGTCAAGCTGAACTCAGGCATGATGTGCACAGGAATGTCTCAAAAACAAGTTAAAGCAGTCCTGCATTAGACTCTAGCAACAACTCTCTCTTTCTCCTCATGCTTTGTCCAAAGTAGTAAGAACAAGCACAAAAAAAGTTGCGCAACAGGTTCATTTCCTTTCTCTCTCTCTCTCTCTCTCTCTCTCTCTCTCTCTCTCTCT
>JAOTRN010000043.1:6771315-6789543 GCA_028566695.1 Bagroides melapterus | reverse complement strand
TCTCTGTATAACATTTTTTGTTGCAGAGCTCTATTCCATACGAGACTGTTGTATGTAGAATTCTCTGGAGATCAACAACCTCTGTAATGCTAAAGCTAGCACTTCTGGCACTTGTGTCAAAGTCATTGAGATTCAGATTTATTTCCCATTCTGCATGATTTATAATCATCAAGAAATATTAGATCATTTTAGCTCTATTCAATACATATGCACTTGCTATGATACTTCTGTAGTGTGATCAGTGTTAGAAAATTCACAGTATTCAAAATAATCTCTAAAAGTAGTCTTGTCACATAATTAATCACAGTATAAATATTCCATCTTCGTTTTATTCAATCCTGGATTGATACCATGGCTTTATGAAGAAAAAAAAGTGTGTAAATGTGTATCAACTAACCAGGGGAATCAATTAGCCTTATCTGCCTGTTTAGTCTTGCTCATGAGATTTACCTTTTTAACCCGACCTTTAAAACAATTAACCTTCGGTGGTACAAAAGCATGAGCGATGATCCCATCAATGCCCTTTCTGTCTGTACTCAAGTCCTCAGGTCAGTTTTCCTTCTGATCCTCCATATGTCTCCAGTACACTACAACAAGAAGAGGAACAGCATATGAAAGGAATATTTCAGTGCTTGTCAACAAACCTTCATCTTTGGTGTGTGTGTAAATACAACACATAAGAAATTTCCTTTTCTGAGTAAAAGTAGTCTCAGGACAGATGTATCTGAAACACAATACGTTATTACATTATTTTTTGTATTACATTATTACATTATTTTGTGCTTATTCATTACAAATGTCAAAATCTCTACAGTGTTATTGGGATAAAGTAAAGTTGGATCCCGCTACCTAAGCTCAGCTTTAGTAAGACATTCTCTCACACCTGTCAAATTTTATTCCTGTTACTTTAAAAGTGTGTCTTCATTTCACATTTTGGACTTTAACAGTTGTATTAAAATGTATTACCAGAACTCAACAAAAGGAAACATTTTTTTCCTGACTGTCACATGTACATTAGAGATGCGGTGGATGGGAGAATTCCTCTAATTCCTGTTTGGACAGTTAAAAAAATTCTGAAGAGATTTTTATGCTAATGTAGATCGCATCTTCCAGTCCTCTTCGGTCGAATACTCTTTCTCAGTGGCGCTGGTCTCTCAGCACCACGTAAGAACCTCATCAGGTGCTGCATCTGCTTCGCTGGCTGGAAAGGCTGCAATCTCATACATCAGTGGAAGAAGAAAGAGAGAAAGAGCGAATGAGAGAGGCATCAGAAATGTGGGGCCCATAAAGAGAATCAGAATTGGGATTCTTGTCACTACAATTACTTTCTGGGAGTAATTGCTTTTGGCAGCTTTTGGCTTGTGATCACAGCAAAAACACACACACACACACACACACACACTTTAATGTCTCCTCATGAACGTGTGTAAAATTATCATTCTGCCGAATTCTCTCCATGAGCAAGCCTGACAGACAGCGATTTAACATTTCAAGCATATTTTTGCTCATACTGTGTGACATCTTCACAAGTTTTCTTCCAAAAGACCGTTAAGACAACACTTACATTTACACTGCAAAGAGAAAAGTTAGCTGGGGTAACGATGAAGGCTTGATGATAAACGATCCTGTCCTGAAACAACATAAAAAATGAGAGTGAGGGTATCATTGCAAGGGTGACTCAAGTCCCAATTCTCTCCTTTTTGTCCTGTGCTCGGTGTGTATACGTGTTACACCAGGGAATACAGCTGCACAATCCAGTTCCCTGTGTGTCCCTGTGTGTCCCTGTGTGTCCCTGTGTGTCCCTGTGTGTCCCTGTGTGTCCCTGTGTGTTGTGTTGCTCATAATGAGTCCGCTATATGTGCTGTGGAATGAGATACAGATTAGACAAAAGCTACATAAAATATAAAGCAATTCATGTCAAGGTTTGGTCCTTTTGAACACACACACACACACACACACACACACACACACACACAAGCACGATTGTTCCACAGGGTAGTTGTTTTACTCTGCCAGTCACTCCCTGTGCTTGTTACAGCTATTGTGCTTTAATGGCCATAAATCCAACGAACAAACAAACAAGAAATAAAAATGAATAAATGATTCAGCTTCTCTTTTTCTCTCTCTTTCTCTCTCTTTCTACCTTTTGTTGACAGCAGCCACCCACAAACTTCCGCTGCGCTTAGGTAGCCTCAAAAATAGTGCTGTCGACATGTCTGTCTTCAAGTCCTTTTTTTTCGCCAGGAAAATGGATAAATATATAACAATACCAATGAAAATGTGCAGATTGTAGAGTTGATGACATGACAGTGGTATGATTTAAGCAGTTTCTCTTTCATGGGAATTTCTGAAGAGATAAATGTAATATTTTCTTATCCTTCTCCTCTGTCATGAATTCCTGGCTACACCACTGGGTTGAACGATTGCTTGTGTTCAGAGAAATATTAAAACTGAAGAAAAGATGTGAAAAGATGGCAGTTTATCTTCTTGCTGTTTTTTTTTGGCTGTAGAGTTAGTGGATTTGGCCCAAGCTCTTCTGAAAGCTCTTTCCTTCACAGTGATTAGAGTCACACTGAGAAGAACTTTGGTTTAGCCACTGGGCCACACTGGGCCTTACTTAGTATCCTGGAGCTCTGACTCTGTTCATGCTAGTTAATCAGATGCTAATGAGACTGAATATATTTGGCTAATTAATCATAACATGTATGTCACTGTGCATGTGGAGGTTTAGATGCCACGAGAAGGAATTGATCTCCTCAGACTTTACATTATATTTGTATACTCATATAAAACACTGGTGTATCATTTTGGCAAGAAACCTTGGAGAATATTCCTTACTGAAAAACAAAGCTAGCTGGCTATCTACAACTAACCCCAACCCAGTGGTGTCCAGGTTTATCCAGAAAGGGCAGGTGTGGGTGCAGGTTTTCATCCCAACCAAGTATATGCCGCAGCTAAGTATATTAAAAGCCAAGATCAACTAATTAAACAGTTAGAATCAGGTTTGTCTTCTGCTTATTTTGAATGAAAACCTGCACCCACATCAGCCCTTTCTGGATAAGATTGGAGACCCCTGCTCTAAACCTAACTAAAGTCTGTAAAGAATACTGTAAAGCTGCTGCAAATTGACTTTACTACTGTAATTAATTTCAACTAGGGATCAACTTATGAATCTTTAAACATAAATCTAAAAATATAATATTCACATATCTGTAAATATGTGTTACCTTTATTTTGATCAAGATTATTATCAATGTTTATTTAATTTAATACATTTTCTAAATTAAGTCACCTCTGAAAAATAAGGAATGAAGAAAAGAACGTGTGTCCATTCAGTGCTTGTGTTATTCACACAGTTTCTTCTCCGTCTTTCTCATACCTGGTCATGGTAAAAAGAAAAATCCAGAAATAGCTTTTAAGTCGTTCTGCTCTTATTCCTTTGATAAATCATTAATTACTTTTATTTTACTTTATGATTAGCCCATGAACGCTTATGGAGGTCTGTTTCCATCCCAAAGCCAGATAAAGATGTGTGCATTTGAAATGTTAGAAAATAGTAATATATACACACTTAAATGTTTACACAGTGATTTTAAGAGTAGTTCAAAATTCAAGTATAAAATTCAAACAATTTCAGTGTTACTTGTAAACCTAGAGCACCTGAATGCTAATGCTAAGGACCATACTGTATACAAAAACATATTTTATACGAAAACACTGCCTATGTCCTGATTGGTGGAGCACATCATCTCTTTTAATCCCAGCTCCAAAACCTACAGAGAACAGACATCATGCAAAATGGAGGTCTTGACTGTTAAAAACATAAGAAGCTGACCACTTTGAAGGTCTGGGTCTGTTTCAGCCATCACACTGTCTGAGAGCTGAGGTTAAGTCACTGTGGTTGAACAAACCTTAATTCAAACAAAGCTATTAACTCACATGTTTATTCAATTTATATAGTTTAGTAATGTGATGTACAGTAAATATTCCTAAAATGTCTTTATGGATTTTTGGTGAGTATTTCATCAGTGTGTCTTAGAGGATTCTTAATCTGCCCTTAATTTGCATTCACGTGTTATATCAGTTAGATAAACTGCACTGTGCATATGACCTTGCCTCTTACCATCATTACTGTTCCACAACCCACCCCTCCTAGCCCCCCATCTAGTGCCCCTTCTGTCTCTATTCACAGCTTGTTTTTTTTTTAACTCCTCTTTTTGGGTGTCTCATCAGGCAATGTTACATAATGAGAGGAATCGTGTAGAAATTCCTTTTTGGAGAAGAAGTGCTGAACATGTAATTAACTATACACGGCTTACCTCCTGGGGAATAGGTTTGACTCTCTCACATTCTTTTTCTCTTTCATTACTGACTCATACTACAGGAATTATACATTAGAGTGCTGATATAATATCAGGAAAACTGGTGAGTTGTATTGCATAACCAACCGTCACCTTAACCGGTCAACTTTAACACCGGACTATGTGCTCTACAGAACACTGTTACTCTTCTAGAGCGGTGTCTTTTCATAGACTTCCCTGTATAGCGCATTAAACAATGGACATTGTCTCAAATCAGCTTAATAGAAATCTAAAAATAAAAAAAAAAAGATCTGATCTCTGAGCTCTGATCGAGTTTTACTCTCTACACTTTCTATAGCATGAGGATTTGAGTGACAGGTGGCATGGTGGTGTTCCTTGCAGAGCTGTTGGGAATGTTTGTTCCAATATCCATGGGCATTTCTGCTGGGTTCTTCAGTTCCCACTTACCGGAAACATGCTGGTAGATGGATTAGTGAATCTAAATGAACCCTAGGTGTGAATATCTGTGTGCAATGAACTGGCATAGGAGCAGTTGCTGAGGACGAATGAAGGTTGTTGGGGATAAATGAATGAAGATGATTATTCGACTGAACCAAAAGCAGAAGAAATCTCTTATTTTGAAGATTTACAAAATATTTAGATATCACAAAGAATTTAAAGGTATCAAGAAACTGAGCAAGGGCAAGAACCAGATGTGACTCAGTCATTTAAGAACAGAAGAGTGAGTAAGTCATAATGTAGGTTAACTAACTGGCTGAGTTAACGGGTGGAGCTCTTGCTCAGTGGCCTTCAGCCTCTCCAAATGTTCTGGGATTTGAACTGACAACCTTCCAGACATAATTACTGATCATTAACCTCTGATCTCCTACTGTAATGAATAGAGATATAATGAAATTTGTGTACAGGTCTTTGCCTTTTTTATACAGTAGTTCTGCAGACAAACAAGTAAATGATAAATGGACTGTTATTGTGATTACAATGATGCAGCCAGCTGTAGCGGCTCTTCCTGTATCTAGGCACAAACACCACCATACCTCACCCTTGCTTCCTGATATTACCTATGCAAATATCATAAATTTTTATTTGTCCCTCTCTCCCTTCCTTTTTCTCTCTCTCTCTCTCTCTCTCTCTCTCTCTCTCTCTGATCTCTCCCTTCTTTGCTCCCTTGCTTCCCCCCCCCCTCTCTCTCACACACACACTCTCTCTGATCTCTCCCTTCTTTGCTCCCTCGCTTCCTTTCCCTCTCTCTCTCTCTCTCTCTCTCTCTCTCTCTCTCTCTCTCTCTTTCTCTCTCTCTCTGCCAGCCACCACCAACTTGGACTCAGAGAGCAAGCGAACGGCCCACTTCCAATCGTCATGGCAACAGCATGTGAATGTGTTTGGCTCGTGGAGTAGGCCGGAGTGTGTGCAGGAGCTGCACCAAGAGGCTCAGCTCAACCTCCAGAGCCTGCTGCAAGGTAGGAACCTCCAGCCGCAGGGCGTGTGTGTAAGTTATGTGTGTCTGTGGTCGTATGGGTGCGTGCGCGTGTGTGTAAGTTATGTGGGTCCGTGTGTGTGCATTTCGTGTGTGCTTGTGTAAGGGAGGGATTCAGGAGGATCTTGTTTTGATGGTCAATTACTTATGTTCAGATTACTGATATGTTTAGTGTTAGATAATGTTCAGCGACTATTATCATTTGAAGTGTGTGTGGCTGTGTCTTCCATGCCTGTGTGTTTATTTCTATTATCTGTGTGTGTGAGCAATACAGTGTTTGTATTGCTCCATGTTGTCGCCGCGTCGTCTTTATGTACTGCCCATGTCTTCCCTTTTCCCCCTTTTCCTTCTATAGCTTCGTGATTCAGACTTCTACATATTTTCTTCTGAGAGAAATATATAGTCATCTCCTGTCTGTTCGTTTCATTCTTATAACTGACTGAATGAATACATCGATGCAGATGCTTCCTGACGCTTCTCAGAGCGCGTATGTGTTTTTGTATGCAGCGTGCATTTCCTTCTCTTGGTCTCTCCTTCCTCTGCTCTCTGTCAGTCTTTGCTCCTCACATATTAATGGATTAATGGTTAAGGGTGAGCAGATGTTCGTCATGCTTGTGTATAGGTGTGTGTGTGTGTGTGTACAGTATTGCTGAACCCTGTGTTACACTGAAAGCACCGATTTTGCTTAAACATTGAAGAGTGGGTGGTCTGTCTGTGTGTGTGTATTTTCATATTTGGACACATATGGTAGAAAAGCTGCATCTTAAACTGTTGGTGAGTCATTTAATGATTCAAGCTTTGCTTCTATGAATGACAGTTTAAGGTACGCTCAGTTTGATATTTAGTGTAATTCTTTAGTTTCACATTATTAGAACATCACACCAGTGCATGTATTCAGATGTTTTGTACATTCAACAGACCAACAGACACCTATCCAAAAGTAGTCTAATAAAATCTTAAAAATATCAAATAATAAAACCTGATATATTTCCAGTTCATAACGTATCAGTGTAAGACCAAAAAGTAAATAGTAAAATATTGAGAAAATTAATCATATAATTGAAAAGTTGTGGACAAATTGCATAAGGCTCGTCTTTCTTTGTGACTCAGTGGTTGTACTGTTCCATAAGGAATAGTGACAGTTCATCCGAGGAGTTAAAAATACATGAAAAGGATGTTGTTAAGGATTTTTTTTTTAAAGTTAGCAACTAATTCTGTCTCCTGAAATTGATGTCACAAATGATGCATGTTCCTTCAGCTCTGTCCTCCTACCCTCCAGTGAGCAGCTAAATAATAGTGATGGGAAAGGTTTGTCTGTGTTCGCTTTTGTTTGAATGAAACGTGAATGCACTTACTGTAGCTCCCCGATGAACCCAAACTGACGAGAGATCAAAGCCTCTTTGAACTTAGTGTTTAAGCGCCTGTTTGTCAGGTGTGACCACAAAGATGCTCTCGAGCTCTTAACATGTTTGTGCTGATTCTACATCCAAATCTTTGACATTTAAATGCTTTACAGTTGTTTGACTTGCTATTGCTATTGGTTAAAATGATCAAGGATTAAAAAAAAACAAACAACACAAAGATATAATAGAAATTTTGAGCATTTAGAAAAGAATTTGGGCCTGCTTCTCCCCAGTTTAGGACTCTCAAGTCTTCAAATGCTTTTAATAATTTACAATCATTTTTAAGTAATAATAATTTGGGCAATAAAAGCAACTCTTAAACAATTCTAAAACATGACTGGAATTCTGTTATAGGAAAATGATCAATGACGGGTTGTGGGATTTGGCCTGATGTGAAGTTGACCCAAAGTTCATTATTTTCCAGCAATAAGCTGTGTCCTCCGTCCTGAAGAGTTTCCCACTGTGGAAACCCTACTGCCTGTTACTAAGTTCTGACACCCGAGACTCCTTTCATACATGGTATATAAACATGTCCAACATGTCCTAACAGAAAAATGCATAGAAATAATTTGTACTTTTTGTCTTTGTTAAATTACAGAACCATATGATTCAGTTTATTATGAATTTTAGATGATCTTGAACACATGTTATACAAGTCACTGTTTAAGTTGTTTTTAAAGGAACTATGATTTATTAGAGCGAGTGAATTAATAAAGACCTGTGATTTGGCCTATAGCCTGGCACTACTGTCGAGTCTTAATTATTAATTCATCAACACTTTCTGATATTATTACCAAGTACCAACTTGCATAGATGGATATTTGTAAACTCTCAGTAGTTTTATAAATGTCTGTTTTTATAAATGATACAGTGAATCATCTCTCCAGACTTTTGTCTGACAGGTCAGGATTTTGTTAAGAATTATGTTAAGTGTATAATCTGATCGAATGTAAATAATATTAAATACTGTCCTCTAATTAATTCAAAAATAGCGTGGCACTCTTTGCTAACAACTTAAGAGTTCTCTTAATGTTAGGTTGTAAATCCAGCCAGATGATGTTATAAAATCTAACACATTCTGTATACTGTAAGTTCTTAAAGATTTTTTGTATTGTGATTTAGGAATACTGTGCCTATTTTTACATGTACCTATTTTTACATATTATTTTTGCACTATAATTAAACCTAGCGCAGTTTAGTTTCATAAAGATTCCTCAATAACAGTCATTCCTAAAGTCAAGTCAAGAAGCTTTTATTGTCATTTCAACCGTCTGGAGCTGGCGCAGTACACAGTGAAATGAAAAAATGTTTCTCCAGGACCATGGTGCTACATAAAGCGACATAAAGCTACATAAATCAAGACAGAGCTAAGGACTTAAATCCTAGCAAGATCAAGTGCAACGTGTGCAACATAGTGCAAAAGTGCGAGACAAAAGACTATACAGGACAAATACACAAAATACATGACTGACCAGTCTGCATCCTGTATATTAAGAACATTGTGCAACTAGAGCAATTGTAAATATTGTAAAAATGTGGTGCAAGCATGTTTAGTTGTGTACTCTTTTTCCTGGCAGCAAGCTCTTAGAAGGTGTTTTCTCAGTTGTGAGGATGAGAGGTTGAGAGTTCAAAAAGCAATGCAAGACAGGATTGAGGTTTTGACAGTTTTGGCTCTGCTGCTCAGCAACAGTAAATATGTAGTTCAGCAGCACAGATGAACTGGAAATACTTCACTGAGTGTTTGTGTTATGAATCAAATCAAAATGCTTTCTCCACACTGCACGTTATCCGAGAGTTAGCTTCTGTTGTTTACTAGCTATCTTGTCATGGTTAGTTAAACTGTAGCTAAAAGTAAAATAAAAATCAACTGCTAATTAAATTAGGCATGAGTCTCCCATATACACATATACACACTGACAGATTAGATCGTTAGATGGTGGAACCTTTGTACACATTTTGAATCATTTCATTATTATTATTTTTGATTTTTTTTTTTAGATTACTATTACAACATGAATTTACATTCATGAGTTTAGGATCTAGACCAGAAATGTATCAGCCAATCAGGGAAAAACGTGACGTTGTCTGTAATAGTTGGGTTCGAATCAGTCAAAGAACATTCTCAGCAGTTTTGGGATTAGTTTATAAAAATAAAGCCTTATTTACAAACATCAGGCGTTTTCATTGGAACTTTTATTGGTAAAATTCTTATGAATATGATTTCTGTTGTCTAGAAAAGATTTTAACAGCTTCCTTGTGTTCAATGTTTGCTGCTTTCGGTAAACAATAAATATTTTCACTTATCATCAGTAAAGAATGATGATAAATTAAGAAATTCAACCAGTTCCTGTTAGTGGTTCCTATTTTTCCTTCCCATTCAAGGCACTTCACTCTCTTGCATAACACTGATCAACTGTGACTGTTCGATCCTGAATAGGGACAAAACAAAAAACCTCCAACGAAATGGCCATAGACAAGAAAAGAAGCATTGTTTCTCTCTTCTGCTCCCATGCCTTCTGTGGATCCACGAGAAAAGGACTGACCCATATTTAATAAATGGCTGCTTTCCGGGGTGCATCTTGTTAGGCGAGTTGCTTTGAGGTTATTCGTGGCTCTCAGCATGCATGAGTGGCTGGCTGCATTTCTGCACGAGGCGTGTGATTGGCTGAGAGGAACGGAGACGTTTGTGTCCTAGCAGTGTTCAGCGGCTGAGTGGCCGAAGGCCGGTCAGCATAGGAGGGGTGGGTGTGTCCACATTATCTTTACATACACACACGGAAAGGCACACAGGTGTACAAATGAAGACACACAGTTCAGTGTCTTCTCTGTTAGATTCTCTTTCCCATCTCCTTTTGAAGTGGCTTGCAAGGTCTTCAAAGCCAAGTCCTCGCTTTCACAAAGTGGCCTGTATGAATTGGTGAGTTGCTGATGTTTGGATAATGTGTTTGCTAAATCTAGAAAAAATTCTATTTAGATTGTGGACGTGTATCAGGAGGTTCACTATGTGCACCAGTTTGTGTCAGTTTTATTATTTGTCTTAACTATTGTGAAAAAAGTTCTGAGTGATCAGAATGTTTGGTGTCCAAGTGGGGGCAGGTGGCTGGTGCAGATTGGGTCTTGTTAGACATCTGTTTGTGCACTTGTAATATGTTACGTCCCATGCACAGAGACACCTATTAATATCACTCCTGCTGTAACAGTGTTTTGGAGGGATCTTAGCTGTACAAGCATCTTGTATTCTTTATGACAGAAGGAACATGTTAGGCATTTCTAAAATGTTAGGCCTTTATTAAAGTGATCAGCCATGTCTAAGTCATATCAGCTTTCTTCTGCAACTCCGGGGTTCCTTATTCCCTGTTTGAATGCATGCAGCAACAAGCTGATCAAGTCCTGAAGGTGGCTGAGCCTACAGCTCCAGAACTGTGAACTGAGATCCTGAGATAAAAGCTACACCCTGCAGGAAGACTAATCTTGTTATTAGAATGAATAGCACTCTTAATTCTGTCTCTAAACGTTTTTAGTTTTGGAACAAGGCCAACTGTTTGCAGCACACTATGATAAATGTATTTGGGAGATACATTTTGTCTTAATAGTGGTGTAGCACATGCATGTTTGCAGCCCTAGCTGTGTGTGTGTGTGTGTGTGTGTCCCTGTGTCCCTAGAGTGGTGGGCTTTAGGCTGGGGGCTTTTGTTGACTCAAAAGGTATTCCATTGTCTCAAAGTACCCATCATTGCTAGGCAACCTAACTCTGAGATTGTGGCATCCCTTTTCTGCTTTAAGGGATCAAGTTCACTACCCCAACACACAGCACACTCACACACGCACACACACACACACAGAGAGAGAGAGAGAGAGAGAGAGAGAGAGAGAGAGAACTGTGGTTTAGGATAAAAAGAGTTGGAGGAAGGGAAAAGTTAAACTTAATTGTGTGTGTGTGTATGTGTGTGTGTGTGCGTGTGTGTGTGTGTGTAGCTGGGGGTAGTGAGTGTTTTAGGGTATTCAAATACTCATTATTATTTTTATATGCACCTCCAGATGCATACTTTATATGAAGTAGTTACTTGAAGCGTAACTGTTTCTTTATAAAAGAAGAATGTCCATGTGCTAAGGCTAATGCTAGTCTGTTTGTGTGCAGACTTTGAGGAGCAGCTGTATGATAACAGGGTAACTGGGCAGACATTCCGGCACCCTTCCTCTCAGAGCTCAGAGGACACCTCCACAACACTCAGCCGCTCACCTTCATCAATTAACAAGAAAACAGAGTTTGTCTTCCTGGTAATTATCTGCTTGTTTTTTTTTTGTTTTTTTTTTTTTGCAGATTTAAATGTGGAATACATAATTTGTGGAAAAGCTCACAGTAAACATTGCTAGGTGTAACCTGCAGACATGTTTCATCCAGGTCTCATTTCTCTATTCCAAACATGGATGTTGAGTGAGGTTTTTTTAATTCAGGCATGATTACATGATATCCCTTTTATCTATGATCTATCTATTTGAGCTTGAACAATCACATATAATCATTAATAAGAAAAAGTCAGAGAGTCTTAGATAGAGCTCCCTGTTTCATGTGTTAACACCCCTTGATGATCAGTTAAACGGTTAAATCAAGAAGGTTTCCTGTAATGTCCCCCAGAACAGATGGTCTCCTCTTCAGTGAAGGAGTTTAAAAAGTTAGGCACACATAACTTTATAAAGGTGTATGTAAGTAATGAGCAGTTACTTCCTTCATGAGTAATCAAATTCAGCTAATCCACGTCTGTGTCCTTGTCCCTAGCCTGCAAATAAACAGGTGTGTGAGGATGAGACAACGTCATTAGGGATCCGGGCTCAGGACCCGGGTGCTTGTGGCTCAGACCGCTCTCTCCTGGGCTGGAATTCTTCAGTAGGGCCGCCAGTTGCTGAAAAACCTCGCTGGCACCTCAGTCGACACTCCTCTGCACACCTCGTCCCTATCGATGTCACAGGTATCAAACACTCAACATATCCCTCGATTGCTTTTTTTTTTTTTAATTTTAATCATGAAGTATTTCTGATTTATCTGAGTCACAGTTTATTTTTTTCTGTTAGCAATAGATAAAAACTTGTCTTTTCTGTTAATTAACTTTGTCATCAATTAGTCTTTGCTCCTCAGATAAATGAGGATTGAATATAGAAACATTGATTCTAGGCTATTAGCTTGCTTTTGTAGTTACACTGATGTCTGAACTGAGGTTCAGCCCGGGTCAGGCATTTTAGGATTTCCTACATGACACCATTTTCCTCATATTGTTTCCTTGCCACATTTCCTACTTGTATTTGCATGTCCAACCTTAAATTGCCCAGTCTGAGTGATATAACTTGTACCACATACCAAATCATTTCCTCATTTCCACTCATGGGTGCTGTGACATTTTTTATCCATCAGTACCTCCCACGTCTCTCAAGCTGTCACCCTGTTTTAGTCAAATATTGGCTTCATTTAGAATTGCGCTAGCACTTCCGGTCTTTGGGTTTCCCAATCCCTCTATTCTGCTCTGTCTCTCTTTCACTCCTCTTTTGGTGCCCATTTTGGTGCTGTCCATTTCTATTCTCTGGACTCTGAGTAGAGTAGGCTAGGTCTGTAAACTCCTGTAATGCCATGTTCAGGCAGCCTGGGGTCTAATTCACAAAGAGGTGCCATTCCACTCCCCATTTGCCTCAGAAAATGAACAGGTAGCTGTTGCCATGGCAACGCCCAGCTCTTCCCTTTTAGCTGGGTGAGGAGGAATGGGAAAGCTGCTCAGAGTGAAAGAAAGGGATGGAGACAGTGACAGAGAGGGTGTTTGAGTGTAAAGGAGAAGGTTGGAGGAGCCTCCCCCTCTTTTTTTCATTTTCATGAATGGTGCAAACACACTTGTTAGGAGAGAATGCAGCTTCACTGGACATTTTGTGAGAAAGAAGAAGGAGTGGGTTTATGCAATGTAACTATGGTGGTTCATTAGTTAAGGCTTGGGCTATTAATTAGCTTGGAATCTTGTGGTTTCATGTGCCAGCACCACTAAGCTGCTACTGCTGTGTTCTTGAGAAAAACCCTTAACCTTCAGCTGCGTTATTGAATCTGTCCCAGTTGTAAGTTTAATGGATAAAACATCAGACAGATGAGTAAATGAAACTTCAATCACCTGTAATATTAAACACTACCTACATAGCAATATTTTCTTCTTACAGCATGATTCATGCAATGGAAATAAATCTTTTTACTTTAAGATATTTTCACCGTAGTCTTAACCCACTACTGGTAACTGCAATAGTAAAAAAACAATCCTAGAATTTAATGTTTGGGAATGTACAGGATTTGAAAAAAATAATTTTTCATAGGGCAGGTGGAGGTTTGAAAAGTAATTGTACATTGTTCTTTTGATTTGTTTTGCCAGTCCATGAATATCAGAACCATTCACTGTGTACGGTCTACATGTCTAGTGTCTTATTTCATTTTCTAAATATCAACTAGGCACCACCAAGTCACAAGTAATTCATCTCACGCTGGCCATTCTGCTTGCTGGATATAATACTTGATGTTGTGACCCAACCAATCAAATCTGTTGCATAACACCAGATATTTAGTTGACATTTCAAGAAGGTACATGTGTATAATATATCAATTTTGTAAAATAAACAAAAACCTGATATTTAAATTCAGCATTGTATTTGTTTAAAATCTTCAAACGGATTAAACACTAATATGTTTGATCAAGTAGTCATTTATACTTGAAGGCATAATGTGTCTCAGAAACAAACTATTCGATCATTTATTTATTTTACACACATATTTTGACAAAGGACTGTCACTCAGATTGAGAAGTGGTATCTCATGTCTTGCCTCAGGCCAGAGCTTTGATAAGCACGCCAGCGAACTCCAGGCCCCCTTTAGAACTGAAAAGGCGGTTAACCCAAAGACCATCCGCCGCCCAAGGAGTGTGATCGCAGGCCCTGATGTCACGCTACACTGCCAAGGTGACCAGTAGGAAGTTAGAAAGTTCTGATAGGGATTGAGAGCAAGAGGAATGTTAGGACAATGGGCCACAATGTGTGTTACTTTCTTGCTACTATCTATGCTTTTATGGCCTCAGTGGAAGAATGTATGGGCTTTCACACATAATTCAGTACAAAAATTGCATGCTTCTAGACTTATGATGAATAAGTTTGTGCTCTTCATTTCTAAGTTCAGTCTATTTTTATTTCTATCCTAGGTGATGGCAAGATTCTTGCTGTTGATCTGATACAAGGTGCCTGTTCTCCTGACTCTTCCCAGCCAAGATCTCTGGAACCCACCACAGAGAATACAGGCGAGCAGCAAATACCATTACGGAAAACTCAGAGTGACAGAGAGCACAGTGTCCCCCCATCCCCCAAAGCTCCCTCAGGCATGATGGACCATGCCACTCTTATGTGCCCCAGTTCTTCCTGGAATGGCCCAAAGGGTTCCACCTTCTCTCCCTCCTGGAATGACTCCTACAACTATGCCCTGACCCCAAACACTGTTGCCAAGCAGCCTTTGTCCAAACCTGGAACATTAGACTCCGGTGGGGGTGGCCTCATGTGCCCTTCTCAAACCAGCTCTGCCATGTCTGTGAGCTCCGTATCACACTCGAGCTCCTTCACTTTCATCTCAGACCCTTCTGTGCATAGGACAAATGCAGTCACACATGAAAATGCAATTAAAGGAAAAAGAAATGAGACTGAGGGTGCAGCATCTAGTCCAGCTGCAGGTAATGGCCTCAACAAATGTGAGCAGGAGAAGAGATCATCGCGAGCCAATGCTTTCAAATTCCGTGAACGCTCCCTTTCAACACCAACAGATTCTGGATCTCTCTGCTCAACAGACAATTTGTGCTGTCCAGGAGAGACAGTGCCTGTAGTCAGAGAAGGTGAGAGCTATGCCTTGCTATACCCTAGCAACAGCTCTGAGGACAACACCAGCACTGACACTGTGTCCGTAGCAACAGGGTCTGACTTCTTCCCAGTGAGTAGACTGAGGTCACGATCAAGAAGCATCTCACTGAAGAAGCCCAAAAAGAAGCCACCACCTCCAGTACGCAGCGTGTCCCTAGTAAAGAACTTGTCAGCCATTGGTGGGATGGGCTCACACCATGGTCAAGGATTTATCAGAGATGGTAGGCCTAAGAGCCTTTTCATACCACGAGATCATAATTTCCAGGATTCATTCCGGCCTGAGTTTCTTATGGCATCTAAACCAGATGAGGAAACACACAGCAGTTTGGAGACAGCCTCTGATACATCTCAGCCCCCTGAAAAAGAAGCTGACCTAGCCTTCCCTCCTCACTGGCAGCTTAGTGAGTGGAAGTCCAACAATGACCCTTATCGTTCATTATCAGGCTCCAGCACTGCTACAGGTACCACAGTAATTGAGTGCATAAAAGTGCGGGGAAGCTCAGAATCCCTGAATTCACCATCAAACTCTCGTGCAACTTCCCCTTCCCCACTTTCCATTGAAGCAGAGACTAAGATCTCTCCATTCAAGCCTCCATGTCTCATGTCCCCTTCAAGTGGATACTCTAGTCAGTCTGAGACCCCCACACCAACTATTACAAACTCTGCCATCACTGGACTCACACCAACAACAGGGTGCAAGATGCGCCCTAAGATCCCAGAGAGGAAGTCTTCACTTCCAGCCACTTCACCAAAAGATAAATCTCAGGCACGTCTCTCTTTTGAGTTACCTGTAAATTCCCCAGTAGACTTGTCTTCTGTCAAGCCCAAACCTAAAGCAAACCGGAGGCACTCAGACACATCTACCACCAGCAAACCAGGAAAATCAAGTCAGTCAACACAGCCCATGGTTACCACAACAGATCTGCGAAACATCAGACTCCGTTCAGTAAGCCGTTCAGAACTTGAAGACAGTCCTGATGGTTCATCTGACATCATAGAGGAGGAGCAAGGACGTGATATTAGCCCTCCTACCACTCCATGTAGCTCTAAGCCACCCAAGCCACCAGTTGCAGTAAAGCCACCACTCCCCAAACGACCAATGAACTTGATGCTGAAGTCTCCCTCATCATCACCTCACGCTCAGGAATCTCCACCAGCCTCCCCAATAGACAGACCAATGCCTCTAGGCAACATCTACATGGTGGTCAGGAAGCCTAAACCTAAGAGGCCATCCCAATCATCAGTTACACCTCAAGAGCATGTGCCAAGACATCCACCCCCTCTACCTGAGCTTGACCTAGAACATGGGATTCCAATTGAGGAGGATTTTTCCTTTCCTAGCAGTCCAGAGAAAGAGGACATAAGCAAGACCTTTCGTAGTCAAAGTCCAATTTCCTGCTTAGCTGAATTGGACAAGAAGAAACCCAAGGTACCACCACCAGTACCTAAAAAGCCAAATGTTCTTCTCTTACCTTCTCCTACTGTCCAGACGCCAAGCAGTGACACTACAGAAAAGCAAAGCCTTCTATTTGAAAGTGGTTCTCAGTCACCTCTAGGTCCACCACCATCTGAAACTGAAGAGGCTTCTTATAACAAAGATTACCAAGAATTATCTGCTAACAAAGAGATTCCAGGAACTTCTGAGAGTGATGAACAACATGAAAACCAAGGTAAGCTAGAGGTCCTTGAAAATGAAGAAAATGATACAGCAGATGATGGAACCCCTAAGGATATTGAATCTATTCCAGATGTGGACATAAAGGCATTCACTGCAGAAATAATGACAGGTATGTCATTTTTTTTAAAAACATATTATGTAATCCAAGTATTGATAACAATTAATACAAATGATAAAAATATAATGCATATTATATAATGCTAGTTATACACAGCTTATTAATTATTAATACTGATGGGTTTTAATATGCATACAGTAGGTTACTCAAGTAAATAAATCTATTAAAAATGTGCTTACAGAAGTTTCACTGGAGGAAAACAGCTCTGTCAAAGATAAGCCAGAACTGCACATCACTGAAGAAACAGATGATGATGTGCTTGTGCACACACCTACCACACATACGACAGAAGACCTTTTCACCATCATACACAGGTCTTTCATTATAGTTAATACCTGTTAATGATCAAATGCAAAACTGTAATGCTGTGTTATTTCAACTAACACGTTAATGTTTCTTTATATAAACAGATAATAATTATAACAATGTTTTTTTCTTACCCAGATCTAAGCGGAAAGTCCTTGGCCGTAAGGAGCCAGCATTTGGCAGCCGTCAGAGCCTTGTATCACCTGTGAAAAGCAGCAGCACTGACATTCGAACACTGACATTGGGCAGCACTCCAAGGTCAACCTCTCGGAATGAGAACTTCATGGCTCTTCTACAGAAGAAGGGCAGCAAATCCAGCAGTGGAACACGGGTCTCTGCCATGGAACTGCTGAAGAGCACAAACCCTTTGGCTCGCCGTGTCACTGAGTTTTCTCAGTCAGATCTGGATGCTGCTGGAACTGACCCATTTAAAATGGCTCTACCAGACCAGTGATTCCACTTGCAGAGAACCAAATGTAATGGCTGAATTTCAGTTAGTGCTCCACTGCACATCTAAATGGTTATACTTCCCAGGATCTTACACCGTCTGAAGTGAGGTTGTTTTATACCATGGGTCTCACCTTTTTGTCATGTTGCTGTGGAGTGCTGTCCATATCAAAGGAAAGGAACCCAGTGTTGATGTGAGGTTCTGAAATAGTTGGGTCAGCGTAGCATTTTACCATTGAGAATGTGTTATATTAACTCCTCTGTGGAAATGTAAAATTGGTACAAAGGATCACCAACCTTTGTGTGTTGTCAAATTTGCCAGTGCCCAACTTTAAAAACAGAATTATTGCAAGACTAAGCAAGTCAAAACAAATGTGTACAAACTAAAAGCATGATTATTCTACACAAAATAGAAACATTCCATATAGAAAATCTATAACAATTCCCTTAAAAAGCACTTTTTAATACAAAAGTAGTTTACAGATAATATATATATATATATACGTATATATATATATACGTATATATATATACGTGTGTATATATATATATACGTATATATATACAC
>JAOTRN010000043.1:6742471-6758255 GCA_028566695.1 Bagroides melapterus | reverse complement strand
GCTATAAAACACACAAACACACGCACACACACACACACACACACACACACACACACACACACACACACACACACACAGAAAAAGAAGAAGAAATTTTTATAACTCCATTGTGATTAAACCCCTGAGGGATTCTGGTCATGTGAATGAAAGACCTCTTATTGTCAGTGAAAATGACTGAGGAAGGAGCACGTGAGGTGCTTTTGTTTGTTGTGTTATTGTGCGTGTCTAGGGTGTGTGTGTTGATGGCATACTTCCATCCTCATATCTACAGGAAGCCTGCACTTGAATTTTTAAGCAGCAATTGTTTCTCACTCACTATGGCTTTTCATTTTCTATCCCAGTATTAATTTGAGCTGTTGCTATCATTTCCTACATTCTGCACTGCCTGTAAACTTTTACACACTTCTGCACCCGGAAACTTTGTGTTATAAATATAAAAAAGGTCAGTGCTGCTGTAAGATTTCATCATCACTTACACTGCAGTGGACATGGGGATTTGTTTCACACTGCAGATGTAACTATAATAATGATTACTGAGAGACAGACAAGAGAGAAAGTACAAATGGATGTGTCCTTGTGTTAATATATGGACTCAAACGATGAGTAGGTGGAGATTTTATGCTTATGTTAGCCATCTAGCTGGCATTAGCAGTGAGGATTATAAACATTTATGAAGCGGAGATGAAACTCCACTCAGGTTAGCTAGTCGACTAAATTCTCCAATGAAAATGACATGAATATTATTTGAAACATCTCTTATAACTTCTGTCTGATATTAACATGAATTATGAATCAAAAATAATCCTCTCAGATTCATCAGTAAAGTTTATGAACCTTCATAACAATTCACATTGCCTCAAAGAAGCTTTACAGATATTTCAGGTATAGAAATAGAATGAAAAAGAAGAAAAAACTTAAAGTTAAAATGAAGTTATCATTTATCTCTAATGTCTAGCCCTAAAGAACAAGCCAGAGGCGACGGTGGCAAGGAGGAACTTCCTGAGATGATATGAGAAGGAACCTTGAGAGGAACCAGACTCAGAAAGGAACCTCATCCTCATTTGGGTGACTCTGGACAGTAAATAATATGAATACTGTCCTTCTACATTAGTTTATAGCTGTGCAACCGAAGGTATCATCCTATTTTAAAGTTCTCTCCAAATCCAGAATCCACACATTGGCTGCTGAATAGTGGTGAACTTAATCATCAGACCTCCCATTTCTCAATATTTTGCTAAATCCATTGTAGTAGCAGTAATTCATTGCATAATGGGGGAAAATACTGACCCCATGTGTCAGACCTCTTTACTTCTCTTCCTCCTTCATTCCCATTCAAACAGAAACACTGTGTACCTTCTGTTACCAGGCAAGGAGATGTCTGAGTAGGTAGAGTGTGCAGTTATCTAGAACCTCTTCATCCTCCTTTTTGATCAAGTAGGGTTTAATTTTGTTTAATTTTGTTTGATTTCCCTTCAAACATCTGTCATGTTCTGGAAAATGTTCTCTACTGTGGTAACTGCACTATGAGGCCAAAATTATGCAGACACCCGGCCATCACATTCACCTGTGGTTCTTCTCCTGTTACCACAACTTTTACCACATTTTATCCAGTTGTGAGGCACACAACTAGATAAAATGTCATTTTATTCTGTAGAATTACAATTTCTCTTCACTGGAACTAAGAGTTGCTCCAGTGTATTCTACATGGCAATGCACCATTTGTCATGTCTGGAGTGGAAGATTTAGACCCTGCACCTCATCCCCACTGAACAGCATTGAGATGAACACCGATCGCTCACCAGGTTGTCTTGGCAGATATCAGAGCCTGATCTGACTACTGCTCTTGTGGCTGAATGAGCAAATCCCCACAGCCACACTCCAACGTCTAATGGCTTTTTTTTTTAGAAGGGTGGAGGATATTTGAACAGCAAATGGGACTAAATCTGGAATGCAATGTTCAAAAAGCACATGAGTGTTGTGGTCAGGTGTCCATAAACCTTTGATCATACAAAGTATCATAGAGTCTCCGAAGTGCTGGTTGCAGTTATGTCTTAGTTTTCAGTGTATTAAGGCTGCGAATGTTTTACTGCTGGTTAGGTTAATGTCATGCATTTGAGTTTTTGTGCACTGCAAACAGACATCTAATCTTAATTTTGTTGATATTTTAAGGTGTCTTGCTTATGTTTAAAATAGTTTTCATGGATGCTCCAGAAGACTTTTAGTACCTACAGTATCACATGGTGTCAGAGTTGATGTTGTGCAAGCTTGTGACACTTTTAGACCAGTTCAGCCCAGTGAATAATACAGTGTATTTCTCATGTTTGTTGTTAGACTACATTTAGAGCACAAACAAAGCAGATCTCCTGAGACGTTCTTATTAAAGCTGCACTGCCCCTCCGCTCATCTCTCTTTCCTCCATCCCCTCATTGCCTCTCATCTCCTCCCCTCTACTCCACATCTCTCCTCCTCCTTCCCTCCAGTTCGCTCTCAGTGTTTACTTTGAGCTTACACTTGGCTGCCCCGTGGCCCCACACCGATTTACTTAAGCAGGCTGCAGATGGAGAGAGCAGACCTCTGTCTTTCATACACACATTCTCTCTCTCTCTCTCTCTCTCTCTGTATCTTTTTCTCACTGTTTTTGTCTCCTCTGTGGATTTTAGTCTCGTGCACCATTTGGACTGGCACTACCTGACTGTGCATTGAGCAGCGACTGAAGAATTTCTGCCCCACTAACACACACTATCTGGCTCATATACTACAGGTAGAGTGAAATGTGTGTGTGTGTGTGTGTGTGTGTGTGTGTGTGTGTGTGTAAGTTTGTGTCATGAGTATATGGATGGTTGTGTCTGTTTTGTCAGGTTCTGTGTGACTTTGTGTTTAAAGAGTGTATAGGTGGGTAAAGGTATATTACTACTGTGTGTGTGTGTGTGTGTGTGTGTGTGTGTGTGTGTGTGCGCATGCAAACCCATGTGAGTCGCTTCATTTAAACTGTTGGGTTATAGACATTGTTTTCCCTGTGTGTGGTGGGAATTCCTCTTTAGCGTTATATGAGTTCTATCCACATGTACCACGTTTCTATGTGTGTGAGAAAGAGAGAAGGAGAAAGAGATTATTTATTTAAAAAAATTTAATTATGTCTTATTTCATTTGAGATTTTTTGTTTGGTTTAATTTTGTTTTCCATCTGTTTTTCTCATGAACTTAAAACCAACAGTGATCTAGCTGGGATACTGGATAAAATTGATTATTTTCTCATTTTAATATATAGAAGTGTTTAGCACCACTAATAACTGAATATTTATTATTCACTGTTTTGTTTCACTATATTACTTAGGCTAACTATCAATGGCATTAAGAATTTATGTAATTATGTAAATGTATGTAACAGTAATTAATGGTAACCATATTCACTTATGTTACTTACTGCATATTTAACTATTTTATCACAGTTCAATCACTTTACCACGCTTTGTTATTTAACTACTGTATGGTTGTTTATTTTTTTACACTAACAGTGATAATGTAACAACTCTGTCATAGCAACCATATTTTTTTTTCTAAAGCATGATTTTTTAAAAAAAATATGATTCATTATTGGATTGTAACTGACACTTTTTTTAATGAAGATCAAAAGATCTACCTAAACAAGATTGTAAAGCTTTGTAAAGCTTCTGCTTCTTCTACGTCGCCTTCAAACCAGCTACATTCATCTCCTTTAAAAAAAAAAAAAATCCAGATATTTGACTTCCAAGCAATTTGAATTCTTTCTCTGATTAGGTATTTTAACCACATCCCTCAAAAATGATGTGTGTACTCTCTGTCACTTCTCAAGAAGGTCTTTGTAGATCTGGTGGTGGTTTAACCGCTATAGTATTAGAATATCAAACAGGACCAGTGAATGAGGGAGATGTTGCTGAATTCAGCGAACGATCTCAATAGAGCCCTTGTGCCTGGTCTGTCTGTTCGGGTGAAGCTGAGAGGATCTGAGCAGCATGTGAGAATCCCAGTTCATGGTGGCTGATGCCTAAGAGAATTAACATGTCCAAATAAGTGTGATGCTCTGGACAGATCTGAGATGAAACATCAAGAAGACATAATCATCAGATGTCTTGGGTGTGTTTAGGGTTTTCCATGTCCAAATTCTTTAATGCTGAGCAGCTAGGATCAACACGAGAGAAAACACGAAAGCTGCTAGTTGCATTTTGATGTTTTCAGACAGTATAATCAAAGCAATACAGTGTGGACTGTCTAAATATAATGTGCTGAATGTCAGACAGAAGGACAGACTCGATTCGATTATCCTCAAACTGCCTTTTTTTGGCTTTGGTTAATCAAACATACAACAAAGTAACCACACACAAAATATTAACCAAAATGTTTGAGAGACATTTGTACAGGTGTGTGGGAGCTATCAGCATTTGTGTAAAGGTTTGTATTTAGAATATATTTGTGCTATTCAATTCAGGTTCATTCAGTATTCCTGTGGCAGCATTGGAAAACCCTCTCACATGGTAAAATTTGACATTTTTGTTGACCAATTTGTAAAATGTACCCCTTATCCAACACAATACATGCAGGAAAGCTTGTTGGGATATATCCATAATATAATTCTGTAGACAAAATTATTTTTTCAAAATTCATAGTGGGCTTGTACAAGCTAGTCATATAACCTACTAATTTTATCATGGGCCATAATTCAGCTGATGATCGGAATGAACTTTTAGAAGGAAGATGATGTTAAAACGCTAGACTGCTGTACTGATTGTTGTGGTGTTACTATAGTCTGTCAGTTGCTAGCAGCATTAGAGAGCTTAAACTGTTTAGCCACGTTAAAAGTTCATGACCCCCACCCAGGACTAAAAGCTGTATACTTTGCTCCTTGAGCTCTGGAATCACTTACTCACCTTTGTGCATAAGACAAACAGGCTCTTACTAACGATCTGATATCGTAAAGAACATCATACACTGCTTTAGGCTATTGGGTTTGTGTGGAACGCATTGAAAACACACAGCCAGGTGGACCTTCTGGCCGTATCCAGTTCCTCAGAAAGCACTATGCTGGAGGGTGTTAACTGATCATGGAGCTTCCAGCATAGAGCAATAACAATAACTTTCTGAATGATCTAAAAGTCTGGATTTATTCTGAATGGAGAATCAAAGTATAGTCAGTGAACTAGACTTAATCAAGTAACTAATACTTAATGTGACACATACTAGTTGTGATTCCAGAGTAATACTGCATATATGTAGGGAAAATGTTTTCAGGCTGCATTCTTTCATTTATTTTGTCTGCATATCCTCAGGCATATGAAAAACAATATATGTCAGTGTTAGTGGTCTTTTTATGTCATTCAAAACTTTATATGAAAGGCGATATTACATTTAGAGGCGGAAAAAAAACAGAATTAACAAAAATTAACATACTGTTTGTATATTATTTCAGTGTAGTCTTTGGGTACTGGAATGGAAACTGTTTTTCTCACCACACTAACACGGGCCAATTTAGTTAATTGCAGTCTTGATTACAGAGCCAAGATACACAATAATACTCTAGTACACAATTATCGCATTGTTTACACAGAGCATCTGAAGGCCTGTGAAAGCCAGAGTATTTTCACATACAATGAGTTCCCATTTCAATAATCTCCCATAGTCAAGATAAACAGATAAAAGTAGCTTTATACTAAAAGGACAATTTTGCAACAAAATTCTATAGGTATAAGAAGTCAGAGAAGTAGAAGTAGTTAATAATAAAATTAAAAATAACACAGCACTGGGTCAGAGTATATATTTACTGATTCTATACTAAATCAAAGAAAACTGCAAGGACACAACTTTTGAACTTTTGACCTTTAACCTGTACAGCTCAGCAGGTGGTGTGATGATGACTGTAGCGGAAAGTGACCCCCAAGTGGGCACCGGGAAACGGATGTGCCGATACTCCAAAATAGAGTGGCGTAATACTCAGCAGTTTCTGATCAAATGCACATCCTATTAGTCTCCATCAAACTTGTGTTAGTAGATCAGATCGTATTTGGCATCTATAGCAACAACATTAATCTGAGGCTTGTTTAGTCTTTTATATGAGTCAGGTAAGGTTATCGTCATTAAAATATAATCAAAATGTGATGTTTCATTTAAAACCTTTTTTTATTATACAGTGAAAGAAGCTCACTCTGCTCACTAATTTATTGTTATTTCATTTCTATATTAATCTCCTTGCAAAGCTTTTACAATATATTCTGCTTTGGTTTTATCTTAGTTTTCCATTATCCCAAATTCCTTTACTGGCAATGGGGATTTTATGATTCACAAACAAAAAACAAAAGTGAAGTTCTCTCTTAGCTGGAAACCAAAAACTAATGAAAAAACAATACAATCTCAAGATAGACTAAGACATACTATGGGGAAAACTGGTAGTGAAATACCACAATGTTTTTTTTTTATTAATCCTTGTATCATTTAATGATTATTCCAGAACATCTTTCTTTCATGGTGAAATGTGGCTTGACAAAAGATCCCTTTGACTCCGAAGCTCACCGAGCATGACTGCAGGATGCTCATGTTAGGGTCATTACCATGTTCGTCATCACATTCATCCTGATGGATTTGAGGCTTCTCTTTTCCTCTGTGCCTCTGTTTACTGCCTTGTAGCCTCTCACTGTATCTTTGACCCTTAATCAGGTTAATTTGGTTACTCTGCTTGGACTGCATCGTCCCTTTCTTTCATTTCTTTTTTAAAACCTTAAGCTCATCATAATCTATCAGTTGGTCCAGTCGTACAATCCTGACTCGTTTCATATGAACCTAACCACAAGTGATTTTATTTATAGAGGTTCAGAATATTTGAATATAATTGAATAGGTGTCATTTCTTGCATCATAATGTCAAGCTTATACAGAATAAATGAATTGATGCAATGTGTTATTTCTTTTATTTGCTGAGTAACACGCTGCAAATGTCATTCTCACGTCACTCTACATACGTTCGGGTTTTCTATCTAAAAAAAAAACGATGGGAATCGTATCGAGCTGTCGGCGATAAAAGAAGCCGATGACTGTGTTCTTTTGTTTCAGTACGTCTCAAACATACACAGAGAGGAATAAACACACTTCACACTCAACAGCCTTCGCATGACTCCACACAGGATGTATACAGCTCTCGGGTCTATGCGTGGGTGACACGTTCGATTTGTTTAAAAGCAGTAGCGTGATATGTGTTAAAATTAATAGCAAATGTGGGAAGACTAACATACGTTTTAGTGTCATAGATATTTATGGATGTTTTTGCAATGCTGCAGGAGGGCTGAGGAACTTTCTGGATAAGCAGGAACTTTCTGGCTGTGTGTCATTCTCTCTTAAGGAGAAATACACTATTTCTGGATCATGAGACTGTCTAGACCAACAGCATAAAGCCTTTTTGAATTTTACTGTGGAAATTTTTTGTGCTTGAAAATGTTTTTTCTTTCACTGTTTTTAATTGACTTGATGGTCTGTTTGAGAGTTATACTGGTGGGCTTTGCATCCATCCAGCGATAACACTGAGGTTTTTCTTTCATTAAAACTCATAAATTATTCCCCTACACTTTTCATTTCTCTCTCGGTCTGTCTTTCAGGGAGACCACACGTGGGCTACTATGTTGGGGCAGAGTGTGAAGCTGCAACCGGTGGCCATTCAGAGCCTGTCAGAACTGGAGCGAGCCCGGTTACAGGAGGTGGCCCTTTATCACCTGGAGGAGAGAGAGCTGGACTTCAAGATCAGTATTCCCAAAGGTGTGAACACACCACAACACTCTCACTCTATTGTAGAGTTGGTGTTGGGCTATTTTGTTTTATTACTGCTTGTTCCTCAGTTTTATCATATAATATTTCATGGCCTACACATTCAAAACAATATTTGACTGGTTTTAACCGGCTCCTTTTCTGTGTATTCTCCTCTGTCCTTGTAACGGTGTGTTCCAGCACACATACACACACTTACATACACACACACACACACACTTTTTGATTCTTTTCATACTCATATCTATCTACTCATATCACTAATATATATACGCCCCCTTTTTCAATAAACTTTGGGGACTTCTCTTGAACACGTCTCTGCGTGTATCTCTGAGAACTCTCCAGGCGCCTGAATAGCATCAACTTATCTCCGTGACAACTGCAGGTCGACTAAGCTTTAGGGAAAGCAGGTCAAGGAGTGAAAGGAGTCTTTTCCCTTCAGTTGGGCTACTAATCTATATATATATATAGATAGATAGATAGATAGATAGATAGATAGATAGATAGATAGATAGATAGATAGATATGATATAAATAATTGAAGTGTCAGTTGTTGAACTGGAAGACACAATAGTGATAGAATAATGCAACAGTTTCATTTGTATTCACATAAACTTGTAATTTAATAATAGTTTTTTTATGCATCTATATGAAGCGTTTGCTTTTAAACAAGTTTTATTAGACATGAAACCAGAAAAAAGTATTAAATGGTAAATTGTAGTTTTTTTGTTAAATTTATATTGCTGATGGTTTCTAAAAGTTCAAATATTTAAGGGATAAGTTTTGCGATTAAATTCAATAATAATAAAAAGGGTTTTCCAATATAATTCAGTTTCTGGACTCGACCGGACTCGAACATTAAGGACTCAGACTTGAATCCAACTTGGCTTCTTTTGGACTCGGACTCGGACTCAGACTCGGTATTTACGGACTTGGACTTGACTCGGACTCGACAAAGGTGGACTCGAACACAACACTACTCTATTGTAGACTAATCTAATTTGGATTTTGGAGCTGAATATTCCAAAAAGTATTTGGATTGTTCCTCAAATATTATTGTAAATTCAAGATAATAATAGACTGGAATTTGCAGAGCTCCGTAAACACCACAGTACAGTGGATTCATCAGAATCCAGAGGGACTGTAAATCTATTGGGTTCACTGTTGGAGGGAGAAAAGAGGCTGTCTGAGGGTTGAGAGATGAAGAGAGAAAAACGGGTTCAGGAAGAAGTGGATTTCACAGAGCGTTTTGCTCAACAAGGAATGTGGATGTTATGGGGTCATGGCATTAAAACATTATGCCTGGGTCTTGCATCTGTTTGTCACATGAGACAATGTGTTAGGAGTTTCCTGTGAAAAACACACTCATGCTTTCAGTCTCTTGCACTTCTTTAAATTTCCTAAAATTACAAGCCTCAAGTTTTTTGAGTGGGTGTTTTTTATCTGGCTTTCAGGAAATGTGTGAGATTTTTTTTTTGCCACCAGCCTCACATCAGAATGAAGCAGCCAAGTCAATGTGAGCTCTTACACAAGGTATAGATCAGTAGATTTGTAACCATTCTTCCACTGAGCTGCGTTTTAGCTCCTCCGCAGTGAGCTGCTCTAATCATACTCTCCAGTTAGCGCCTCCAAGAAAAGAGCCCAGTGGGCTTTGTGAGAATATTTACAGAATGCACTGTTCCCCATGGAGAAAGCCACCAGACTTCCCACCACGATGAGAATGTTTCTGGAAGATTTTGGTTGGTTATTTTGGAGGTTGTACAGGTTATTTTGAAGTCATACCTTATATGACTTTGTTTTGGTCTTTTGTGCTCCTGACTGAATTGCTTCCATACTTTGCTTTCACTCTTTAACATACCTAAGAGCAAAATTTTTCCTCAGAGTTCTCTCCGTTCTCTCGCCAGAGCGTCGATGGGAGATTAGCCCATGGTGCCTTGGGGTGTGGAGAGGAGGGGGAGGGAGAATTGCTGTGGAAATAAATGCTCATTTCCTGTAGTCATGGGAATTTGACCCCACCTAAAGCTTCTTCACATGATGCTTGAAGCCCCAATGTGGTGTTATAGCCTCTCTCTTCTGTTTCTGTCTCTCTCTCGCTCTTTCTCTCTCTCCCACTGGACACATCACAGCAGTAGCTTTCACATGTGCCTGAACCATAGTCTCTGGAAAATTGGAAATGTCTTAGTATTTGGAATCATATCCACATACAACAACATCTATTTTTGCAAGTCTTCAGGGACAACGCTGTCGTTTCCAATAAAGAAAGATGAAAATGATACTCTTACTTTCTCAACATTTATCAACTGTTATGATGATAAGGTGATAAGATTAATATAAATATTTCCACACTAATCACTTCACTTCACAATCATCATTTGCTTGTAATACAGAAATCAGACTTTCTGGCTAAGAAACTACTAACTTGATTCAGTCATTTTATTCCACTTTTCCTTCCACAACTGCTCTATATCAACACCTGAGGTGATCTCCTCTTTAAGTCATTCTTGAAGAATTTACATCTGGGAAATTCCAAAAAGATCTTCTGCTTCTTCATTTTGGAGCTACTGTATCCCTGAGTTCCTCTGTTCAGACTAGCACTTCACTCTCAGTTGAAGAGAAGTACACAATGCTGCCACCACCATGCTTCAGCCTGTCTACGGTGCTCTTTGGGTGATAAGCTCTCTCGTTTTTGTGCCAAACAAATCCCTAAAACGTTCATCAGGCCATTCCACATTTTGTCACATAACGCAGCATGGGCTGATTTAGATGGGCTTGGATTTTTATTTTATTTTATATTTTGTGAGAAACAGCTGCCGTCTAGCCACCTGTCCTCATTCAAGATTCAAGAGGTTTATTGTCATGTGCACAGTGAAAACACAATGGTCCAATGGACCATACAATGAAATTCTTACTTTGCATGTTTCCCTTACAATAGACTAGCCCAGACATGTGAAGTACAGTACAGTATATGAGATTGTTGTCACATGCACTAAGTGACCAATACTGACCAAGTTAGATATTCCTGAAGCTCCAATAATGATGCTGTAGTTCTCTTGGCATTCTCTTTGTAAAGTTTTCATCTTATTCCTTCATACACTTATGGAAAGCCATCCTGGACTTGTTAATGTCACTGTGATGCTTCATTTCATCTCAGGTTATGGAAGTTCTTTTGTAGCTTTCTCCCGATCGATAAATATTCTATAAACCTCTTTGTGGACCATTACTTCAACTGTCAGATAAAATCAAGATAATGGCAAGAAAGCCTTTTATTAATTACTACAATATTCCATATTAAAACCTTTTGACATGATTAATCTTGGTTTCATTTTTTACAATACCTGCAGTTTTATCTGAGGTCTATAGACTGTAACATCCATTGAAATTTAGCTTTTAATTTAGGTGCAGCTTAACATTTGAAATGATTTTGAATATCACAATATTGCAGGAGAGAATGTAAAAGAATTGGATTTGACTGACTTAAGTTGTGTCCAATTAACACTTGTTATAAGAAAATGACAAGATTTAACTAATCAGATTGGTGGTATTTAAAAACTGCTGCTTTGATTATCCATAACCAAACATTCTCTAAAATGTAATGTTTTTGTGGCTTATACATGATACATATGATATGTATCAGATTTATGAACACTCTATACATTATTAAATTGCATGCTAATCTTAGATATTATCAGTTAGATGCACTACTGTTTGTGGTACGATAGGTTGTGTTTAGTAATAACATGTTGTATGCCATTCTGTGATACAGTCTCCTTTGTTTCCTATTCAGAGATTCGCAAGATGAGGAAATCACTACGGAGAAAATTTGATTCATTTTCAAAGGAAAAGAAAGAACGAGGTATAGTAATATTTCTGTTTTTTTTTCCACAGATTTTTGAGTGACTGAAATATGTTTCTGTTTTATCAGACTAATTTGGCACCTAGCAAAACATTTTTGACTCAATCTGTCAGTTTCTTTTACAGTTTATTTCTGTCTTTTTTTATCTAAACATGGGAAGGAGAAATATTTGAAATCGGTTAAATCAAACTTTAAGTTCACACACACAGGCTTTAACAGGCTTCTAGCACACCACACATTCCATCTTAATCTTGTCACTCCCATGCAATCTTTCTTCATAATAAACTATCAAAATCTGCCAGGCTCAACAAAGACCTCATCGTTTCATTAACCTTTTCTCACTGAAAGCACTGATTCTTCTTTCTTTTCCTCTCTTAACCTAGGTCATGATGGTAAAGTTGTGAGATAAAGAGACATTCTTGTTGTGACCACAATGTGCACGTGTACATGTGCCTAACCCTTGGGAAATCTCCTGTACGTCTTTGAGACACACTTATCCAGCTTTAGTGCCAGCAGAACATTGAGATTTGGCACGGTTTTCTATGCCACTGAGGGTTTATCATCTACAATCTGTGCAGCCATGTGCTATGGGCACGTTTATTTTGTGAAAACTATACACAGTCATTTTTATAACATGTGAGCAGCTGATTATACTGTTGCTATTTCCAACATAAATTCATTAATAAATACAAATCAAATATCAAGCACTCATTGTTTACTCCTATCAGTCACAGTTAATGCAGATCAAACTAAAGATACCAACAATCTAATATACTTTCAGAAATATAAGTAAAGAAGTACCAGGAAAGCCTCAGCTCTTGTCTTGCTGTTGTCTTTAAGTAAGAAAGAGATTTAAAGTGAACTGAAAAATTTGTAGGCCACGAGGGAAATGAGAACAATTTTGAATTGAACTTTCTACCATTCAGTCATGTGTGGATTGGTTTTGTAGTCAGGTTGCAAGCTTTTAAAGCTACAGGAGGTGTAACAGTCATGTGATATGGGTGAAGGTAGAGAAGTCACATTGCTGTTTTAGGATCAGTTGCAAGGACCTGAAAGCATATGACAGAACGTTATCTCTGAGTACAGCTATAAATGCCTAATAAGTATATACAAGGTATGTATGAGAGTCATTCTTTGCAGTGTTCATTTTCTTCATTTCTAATTTAGTTATGCAGTGGTGCAGCAGGTAATGTTGCTCCAGGGGTCGATCCTGCACTTGTGTTCCTCTCTGTGTGGAGTTTTGCTTCTTCTCACTGTCTTTGTGTGGGTTTTCTCTGGGTTCTTCAGTTTCTGTGCACGTGTGTGTGCGCATGAGCTCTGTCATCCAAGCTGTACTCCTGCCTCATGATCATGCCTTGTATTGTCACCAAGACACTGACCAGGATGAAGCAACTACTGACCTGCATGCGAGTTCCTGACATATATTTTTTTAGTGTTAGTTGTCAGATGCCTGAATCAGTCAGCATCTGTCTACTGTTGTCTCAGGCAACCTGATACTTTTTCTTTGGCCACAGGGTGTGTGCTACAACCTTAAGTTCCCCACAGCAGAATAAGTGAAGGATGGAAGGAGGGATAGAAGCCATTATATTAAGGAGGATGGACAGAATGTGTTTAAAAGTAGACTTAATCCTCCTGTCCTTACAGATTACTGGCAGGTCTCCAGAAGTGGGTCGGTGTAGGCTGACCTTCTAGAGTGCCTTCACACTTCACTCATGACTTTAGATGGTCAGAGAGCAAAAGAGATAGAGGTCAGAGCATGAGAGACAGAGAGAGAGAGAGAGAGAGAGAGAGAGAGAGAGAGAGAGAGATGAGGCTGTACTGCAGGAATGTGAGACAGGTGATGTGCCAAAGACATCAGATGACTTAATCCTACTGCCATGTTGTGCTGCTGATCTTTCTGAGGCTTAAACATGATGATATGCTGTATATATCTTTAAAAATAACTATTTTACAAGATGGATATATTCAGTATCATTTTATAACAACTTTATTAGCATGTGGAAATTTGTTCAGAACCGATACAAGACACATAAATTGATTTGTAGGCGAGGTTTAGTAATGAATACACAAATAATGACCAGACGTACAAAAATCCTATAAACATTCACACATTTAATAACTTTCACAAGACACTGCCCAGCTTTCTGTTGGGAAAAACAGCAACAACAAAAACAGACGGCTAGGAGGGACATCCAGGTAAACACTGACGCAGGATTGCATCAAAATCTGTTGTTTCCATGACGTGCCTCGGGCTAAAAGTGCCTTGTGCTGTCATTAGAGGATTGTCAGATTTGGAAGCAGAGTTCTTGGTGTGTGTGTTGAGTTTCTATTTGTAGTCAAGTAATACAATTAACATTCTTTCTTGTGTCTGTCAACTATATAGTGTAATAATATAATATTACAGTTACAAATATTATATCTGTATTTGTGGTATTAAAGCTACAAAAGGCTAAATGATTATATAGAAAGATGGGCAGTGTGTCTAGTGAATGTTATTAAATGGGAAAGCGGTAGCTCACTGGTTAAGGTCATGAGTTCAAATCCCAGGGCCACCAAGCTGACACTCCTGGGCCCCTGAACAAGGCCCATAATCCTCAAGTGTTTAGCTGTATAAATTAGATTAATGTAAATCGCTCTGGATAAGGTTTTTAGCAAAATTCCATAAACATATTCAAATAAAGAAGCTTTCTGTAATGCAATCTTTAGTGTATTTACATAGCTTCACGTGAATTCAGTGTATTTTTGTGCATTCGACCCAATTCAGAGTTCAGTATCGAGTGCACTATGGTGGCTTAATAAGGAAGCAGAGAGTGTGGGCAGCATATCCGTTGTTCTCAGTAAGGGCATTGTGGGTTTGTTGGGATGGACTGAAGACTTGTATCTCTGGGAACAGAGACTAAACCAGATGAAACTTTTTCCTGTTTGACATGCATTTCAACAGTATGACGTGCCCCTGAGTCACCCAAGGTTTCTATGCTGTTGTATCAGGCATCATTTTAACTTCCTGTGACCCTCCACCTCACTCTGGAAGTCCAAGTTTCAATATTGTGTCACTGTAACACAAAAAAATTACATTTTTAATCTTTAAGTTATTGTGTGATCAGCATTCTGAGATTTAAAAAAAAATTAAGTCACATTCTGGCCTTAATTGTGCTTAATTAATATCTTTCTTAAACTCCCTTCCCATCACTTTACACTATACACTCTTCCTATCAGTCAGTTTGACCACAGAAACAGATGATGCTCTGAATATGACTGAAAATGCTCTGAATATCCTGACTGAAAGCTATAGTGGCTTCATGAGTAATCGCTGCAGAATAATTTTTGACATATATACGGTGCTGTGCTGCCAGTAAGCTTTTTTTTTCAGATTAAAAAAAATGTTTATTAATGAGCTTGAATTTCATAAGATGTTCTTATCTTGGAGGTGATCCAGCTACAGTTTGAATTTTTATAGCAGTCCATGAATCATGGACTCAGATTAAAAGACAATATTTAATCAAATTACTGCTTGTGCCAAGAACAAAATGCAAATAAATGGTTGTATAATACTGAAATTCAAGGATCAATCAAACTCTGTGGATCAGTTTTTTAGTCATAGATGGAATTTCTCCAACACAATGAGATTATTAATGTACACTAACAATGATAATACAGCACAGTTAGTGTAGTCTGACCAGCAGATTGCAACGTTACAAGCTGTGTAAAACTGAAATCTAATGTTTATTTTGTGCCCACAGAAACAGCCCCCAAGGCGTTTGGGATTCCTCTATCGCAGGTGATCGCTAACGATCGGGCTTATAAACAGCGACAGGACGCTCTGAAGGAAAGTCGCCGGGATTGTCTAGAGCTGGAGGCTAGCGTCATGCACTTCCGTGCTGAAAAACGGCAGCAGAATGGAAACCGACCCCAGGTCAGTAGAGCCTCAACCTCCAGCGATGCGTCCTCATCACTGCTGGAGCTCCACAACAAGCCGCTTTCACCGACGTTCCTGGACAACAGCTCTCGGAGCCACAGAAGGGTAAGAGGATAGAACAGTGACCCAAAACATTCATTTCAGTAAGCACTTTGTTTGTGACCTATGTAGCCATGGTCCCTCATAGTCCTCGCAGTCAACATGTCTAGAGCTTATTCACATACATATATACAGT